>JASAND010030874.1:0-75047 GCA_030248195.1 Trissonchulus latispiculum
AAGTGGGGACTATGTGGGAAGCGAGACGAGACAGTGATTGCTGGCGTTGCAGTGGTTCCTGGTATCGCCGTTGTTGTTGTTGTCGTCGTTGAGCCGGACTGCGGCCGTTGCAGCCTCCACGTCGTTGGAGGTGGGCCCGGGAGACTCGGAGGCGTCCCGGCGCTGGGAGGCCTCCTTGAGTCGCGTCAGGCGGGACCGACAGAATCGCCGATAGCAGGCGGAGCAGGCGAACATGATCAACTGGATCGCCGTGATCAGACTCGCCCCGAGGAAGATCCCCATGAGACCCCCGATCTGGGAAATCAGGCTGTCCGCCGTTACAATGAACACCTCCTCCACGTAGGTCCGTTGGATCTTGGAAAAGAACACGTCCAGCAGCACGAAATCGCTAAAGTCCCGTTCCGCCATGTCGGAGGCGAAATGGGCATCGCGGGCGTTGGGGAGGTCCGCCGTGCTCACGGTGCTGCGATACTGGACCTGTCGGCACTCCGGAAGACAGCTTTTGGCACACTCTTGGACGTCGAACACAGTGTCCACCTTTGGGATGAGGCACTGGACGGCTTCCATGGGAGTGCAGATCCGGGGCGTGGCCTTGCCGCCGAACAGGCGGAGATCCTGTGGATAGCTGCAGCCGCAGACCTCCAGTGCGGCCTTGTTGAAGCAGAGGGCGATGCACTGGTTCTGGGTGTAGGGGGCGCTGCTCTGCTCTGTCCAATTTTCTTGAGCCTCTCGGCAGGTCTTCTTCACCAGAGTGTTGATATATTTGTGGATCGTCTCTTCCAGTTGCATTGCCACGTGCTTACCCGGACTCAGAAAGGTGTACTCTAAACACAACAATATAGGCATAAAAGAAAGGGAAGGTTTAACTCAGTCATTCATATAACAATGCCGTCCGCGTTTCACAAAGCCCTCTTATCTTTAGGAGCTCCTAAATTTGCAAGTTAAGAGCAAAGTTAAGATTTAGCTGTTTCATGAAGGGCTCCTAGTTTAGGAGAGCTCTTAAAGTTCGCTCCTAAAATCGGAGCACGTTTTAGCACTCCTAAACCCCCTCCTAAGTTCAAAACAGCACTGTTTGTTATTGTTTTGCCATAAATGTGATGCAATACGCAACTATAATTCCAAGAAACACATTTTAAATAAATACGATGGATTCTAAATGAAATTTCTCAAGTTTAAAATGTTTAGTTTTCGTCACTATATTTACATTTTTTACTAAAGATATTTTGCCCTAATAATGGTATTAATTGTTTAGTCTACGTGGCTTCAATAGTTAGTTATCATCAATTATTTTACGTTGAAATTACCAAAAATATGTGTTATGTATACGTAACAAACTTAAGAGCAAACATAAGAGGGCTCCTAAATTTTAGCTAAAAATTGTGTTAAGAGCGCTCTTAGCGTTAAAATTTAAGAGCAATCTCCAAGTCCAAGTATATAGTTTTGTGAAACAGTTTAGGAGGTCCTCCTAAGTTGCTTGGAAAACCCTCTTAAACTTTGACTTAAGAGCAGCTTTAAGAGTAAAATTTAGGAGGGCTTTGTGAAACGCGGCCCAGGTATTTACAGAAAGTTTGACACGTTTAAATTAAAAGCCCTGAAAATACAGCCAGTACGAAATGTGTAGCAATGGATGTTGAGGAGCGAAAACGTGCCTTCTCTCACAGGAGGTAAAGAATTTTTACACTGCTGTATTGTTTATATATTTTCTTGAATATGGAGTACTTTAAGGTGACTGTTTTTGTAATGCAACCGCAACTAATCACAATATGATAAGATAAGATAGTGCTGTGTGCGCGGACATAACTCAAGAACATTTCACTACAGCATTGACTTCTTTCTATTTTAGCTATGTTCCAATTGTGTCTCGGTGGTACTTAAGGTGCTGGTTCGGGTTCGTGTATTTTTGGGCTTTAAAAGCCTTTAAAAGCGCAATTGTCGTTGAAATTTATTCAAATTTGCTACAATTACATTATTTACCCCATAAAACATGTTAGAAAAGTCGCGGCTTGAAAATTTGAGTTTTGGAGAAATTAGCTTTATTCCGCCGTAACTTGCACTGTGACCACCCTACATGGATGAACTTATAGTCATTCGAATCCTCTCACCAAGACCTACAACTTTGCTCTTGAGAGTTTTTCTTCGATTAATTAAAGTTTAAGAGATAACAGCGAAAATTTATTTTCGAGGTCCAAAACCGGCCATTTTTCGAAAAATCAAATATTGCAAGATTTCGACAGCTTCAACAGCGCTGGTCCGTCGGTCAAGTATTGTCCATATTTGTGGTCCTAAAGGACATCTTACGCCCAAAGGAGAGCTCTCTACGGTATCTCTGCCGGCGCACAGCAGCGAAAATGTGAAAGTTTGAAAATAGCAACTAGATTGTTTTGAACACGGATTTCTCTCAACTCGTGCAATCAATTAAAAAAACGGCTTTACACACGTATTTTTGAGACAATTGACGAGCGCTATTTTTCATGGTTTTGCATTTTGACTTTCAGTTAGAGAGAAATAAGCGTCCAAACTTGAAAATTTTGACGAAAATCGGAAAAAATTTACGTTTTTCTCAAAATCTTGAGCTTCTTTACTCGTTAAACAATTTCAGAAAAAATAGCTCTCGGGAAGACGTTTCTTTTGAAGCCTGAACTGGTCGCTTTACGTTAGATTTCCCACACTTCGAGAAATCCATGTTCAAAAATTGCTTTCATGTTATTGCAAGTTGTTGTTTAAATTTCATGTTGTTCAAGCCGAAGAGTTGAAATGAGACAGCTACACTGCACCTAGTTGTAACAAGCACATTCTAAGCTTTAAAATGATATAAAAATTATTGTTGAACTCCAAAAATTGAGCAAATTACAGTCACAGCAAATTACATAAAATTTGCTGCAAATACCCGAACCAGCACCTTAAATCAGTGGAGCGTCGTTGTGGTTTGGGTCCTATCTCAACTTAAGGTGCAAAAATTGTTCAGCCGCAGGTGCTAAGCTATGCTGATTGGTCCCTTTTTCTTTCGTAAATTGTCTTCTTCACATTATCAGTCTTTGTTCTGGAGATCAGATAATCATCTATTCATTTGTCCTTTCTTTACGTATATATTCAGTTCTTGGTATGCTATCCTTTAATTTACCTGTAGCAGAGGGGTCGTATTCTTCCAGAATTCGTAAGGCTACACCGACGGAAGGAGAGGCGAATTTGGGTACATAGAGATCCCTATGAACCTGAAGTTTGAGCTGTAATCCTGCGGCGGGATAGTGCTGCACAAAACCCGGATCCAGAAGATAGCACTTCCCAAAATGAATGTCAAATACCGGTATGGCAAAATCACAGCAATTAAACTGTTGCCATTCAAAGGCACAGGCGCGCAGAAATTGGGAACATCTGTAGCCGCCGTCCAGAAACAAATATCTGAGGTCATCTTTAGGATAGTGTTTGAGAAGATCCTGCAATTGAGATTCCAGGTTTCTTTCAGCCCCAATGTTAATACGAGGGCTGGCGTCATTTTTCGTAGTAATGTAGACATGCTGAGCATAGAGGGACATTCTCATAGATATATTGCGGTCCATGAGATAGCTACGATTCAGGGGATTGAGGGAGCATATCACAATGGCCGGGAACTTTATCCCTTTGACGGCCTCCACATGGACCTCTGTGGCCGTCGGAGACTTAATGTATCTCAGGGTAACTTTGGTAACGGCCACGGCCAACCCTATGCTGGCCATGGTAAGGATTATGGCCCAAAAAATTCGGCCCTTTCCCCTGGCATGCCGGATGACACTGCCGTGGAAGTTGGCCTGGGTGAGGAAGGCTTTGGCGATGCTCTCCTTGGCGAGTCGAAGCTGATCGTCCGCATCCACCACATCCAGGACCACGGTGGCACTGTTGATGATGGCCTGTTGGAAGGTGATCCCCCCGGGGATCCGACTTTTCCGGCGACCACCATTCTCCTTTTTCCGGTAACTAGACGCACTGGAGCCGGGTCGTGAACCGGCGCCGCTAGGACTGAGCATGTTCCAGCTTTCTTCGTCTCCGATGCCGATGGGTAGGTCAGAATTTCGTCGACTGCCCGAGGTCCGCCCGGTGAGCGGGGAGCCCAGGATGGAAGAGGTTGCGGAGGAGGACATCAAGAGAAGGAGGTGAACTCTGGAGAGGACTAGACGGAAACGGTACCGGTTGGCTCATCCTGAAATTAAACAAAATTCTAGAAGTGAGATTAAAATTTGTACAATAAAATGTGTACATTAAAATTTGTAAAAAATTGTTAGATTAAATTAGCAGTTGAAGCTTGAAACCTCTTCGAAACAGGAACAAGAGGATTGATTGCATAGTTATGTCATGTTTACCGTTCCCGCCTCGTTTGGAGGTTCTGGAAGATTGCCGGGTATGCGTTTCAGCAATTCAGGGGAAATTCGTGAAAACGGTTTCCGAGACCTTGAGATTTCCAAGAACTGGGACCTACAAAGGTCTAAAGTCTAAGAATTTGATGGGAAAAGTATTGAAAATGGTGCTCTCACAGCAATTACAAAAGCCTAATGACTTCTCATCAATTGAAAATAGTAACAAAAAGACTAAAAGTAGAGCAGAGAAGAGAAAAAGAGAATTATCGGGTCGTTTGTCATCACTACCACCAAGGTCTAAAGTCTAATCTGTGCTTTATTGGAGCACTTTTTCTTGCAAATTTCGTTTGAACGAGTTCTCAGCAAATATATTAAATATTAAGCTCTAGAAAAATTAAAAACTGTTCGAATTTTGCAATCCATGTTGAGTGTTGACAAACTAAAAGTGACGTTGTCTCAAAAATTGAACTGTATTGAATATGAAATCTACAAGAACTATAGGAATTCGCATAACTTTTGTAAGATCTATATATTTTTTGAATCGGCCAGAGAATTTTAGTCAAGCCAGGACAAGGGGCAGAACGAATTGAGTGCTGTTGAGTTATGACGCTCGTTTTAGAAGGTTATCTGTGTGACATGTGTCAAACGTGAACCTGTTCTGCGGGACACGTTAACTGGACTTAAACAATTACTTAAATAGCTCCGGATAGGCTGAGAACAAGAAGTCTAGAGAGGTATGCCATATGTATGCATGAAGAAGAGGGGGGGTTGTTAGTTAAGCTGAGTGAATGGGTTTGTGCGAGTGTTATGTAACCATGTGATGTCTTCCAGGTTGTTCCAGATTCCTGCCCATTCAACTGTGAACAAGCCAAAACTCTTCGGCAACACACACACACATACACACACTCTAGGTCTTCTTTTTTGCCCCTTTCAGATGTGGTTTACGTAAAAATCAGGACTCTATTCTTCTGTCTCTCACTCTTTCTCACCCCTTCTTACACGAAGGAAATACCGTGTTACCCCCATACATAGGATGCATACTGCTACACTAGTTGTCGATTTGTGTGAAGGTGGATCTAATCTCTGAGCCGCCGGTTTCATCCCATCTTAGACTGAGCTGGCGGCCGCCCTCAATAAAACATTTCTGTTTTTGTTAATAATGCTGTATGAGGGAAACGTTGCGTCTAGCGTCTAGCCTCTGTGAGGTGGATGTGCAGTTGTATATTGGACTGATTTTTATTTGAAATTGTTGTGAAAAATTGCAACTAACGGCTTAACTCCGTTCGATAGGGTTCACTTAGGTCATTACTTGGTAGACGGGGACAACCTCTCCTCCAAGTCGACGTGCCCATTAGCGCACAGAGTTCCCACTCGTAAAGTTCGGTTAGTCGTGTACTTTACAACTTTACAACGCCATTGATCAAATCAGGCAGACCTCTAAAATCCTGTGGTGAAAAGTGACAGTGCGCGCTGAGCGATACTGTAGACTTGGGGCCTTTTCATGAAAGAGTAGAGTCGAGTCGAGTTGAGTTAAAGTTAACTGTTTTACATCCAAGTTTTAGATTCCCTCTTTCAACTCTTTCATAAAAAGGATCGAGTGAATTTTAACTCTAAACTATACCCTATTTTGAAAAAGCCCCAAGGGACAGTCCTTCATCAATTGGTGATGAATGGTGATCAAGAGTCGGTTGAGACAGTGTATAAAAGATGATTAGTAAAACATCTGGAAGTAGTATTAGTATGCTGAAATGCAAAACTTTTAATCTGCAGTTTATTATTGTTCAATTCTCCGTTTACAGTAACTAAGACTCTCCATGTATTGGTAGTCATCTAATGATTCTTACATAGGTATTGTGCACATTTAAAAGTTGCTATAAAGTATACTTATTAATTCAGTAATTTACAAACGATTGCAGCAAGAATTGAAGTGAAATTGATTGAAGGGGCGATTGGGCACCGCTAACGATGTAGAAGGAGTCCTGTTGAAGATTTGTAACATGATTGAGAGAAAGAGAAAAGAGAATTCCAGACTAAGTGGAGACTAAACAATGATCCAAACACGGTCGCTTAGAGGCTGGGCAGAAGTGAACTACAAGTGAACAGGCAGATTAGGGCGAAAAGATGAACAACTTTTCCTCCAAAGGCGTCATAAATACAATTTCTGGGGAAAAGTTTCATTGGTTGGCCCAGGGAAAGTTAGGAATCAAATTTCTATAGGGAGAAGAAGGAGACCCTCTCCTCTCCTGCTCATTATGAAAAGAGCCTGTCCAAATCAACTCACCCACTCTCCCATTCTGGAGACGACAGGAATTTTGGGAGAATGGACCTCCTTACCTTCAAATTCAGCAAAAACTTTTCTTCACCACTTTTTTCCTAGTCCCCTTTCACTTTCTGAGACAAAAATCTTTCCCTTTTGATTGCTCTTTTTTGTCCTTTCCTATTGAGGAGTTCCAAGTTTCAGTTTCAGATCCAGCCCTTCCCAACTTGCAAAGTAGAAGAACTACAGGAAAAGTCAAAAAGCTGACGCTTGCAGTGGATCATAAGCTCTCAAGAAAACTGTTATCTAATTATATATCATACGCCATCTTATACTTATCTTATACTTTGCCTACTACTAGGGGTATTTCAGTAGCCGATTTTAGTTTTAGTTTCGGTTTTAGTCGACGGTCCAAGACGATTTCTGTTTCAGTTTCCGTTTCAGGTCTCCTCCCAGAATAGTTTCTGTTCCAGTTTTAGTTTCAGGCGGAGTTTCAGTTTTAGTTTATATACTGTTTATAACTACTTACCTTTAAAGAAAATTTCAGATACATCAATATCAATTGTGTCACCTTCGACCTGACGTCAGTTCAGTTCATGAGCCCTACGGGTAGAATCGAGAGGAAAATGGAGCTGAAGAAAAGCCAAAGCAGCTTCCAAAAACCCAGTAATCTTAGAAAAAATAAGCTTTTCTTTGGGCGCCAATAAAAATCAGTTATGCCTAAGCGGATCAGATTTTTTCCTTTTTTCAAGAATATGTCTACCTGAGAAACGTTCCTTTACTTCACTGGTTTGATTCCTCCGTCTGTCCGGCCGGAAATCCATGTCCTCTTTGCTAGTTCAGCTCCCCAATTGTTTCTTAGTTGTTTAGTGGTAGGCTGACGAGCAACAAACTCTTCAAAGACAGCAATGTTCTCTAAATTCCCCATCATTTGTTCCTAATTTCATATGTTCGTATGGCTAACTTTACAGGAAGTACAAATAGGAATCTATCGAAAAACGCCTGCCCTGCTGAGTCACTAAGGCAAAAAGTCTTACAGTGGATTGCACCAAATGTGAATAGCTATTCTCAGAATAAGTCTAAAATCTGAATAGAGCTAATCTTATTTTCGAGTTAACCAGATTTTTCGTTGCACCAAAATGTGACCAGCTAATCTTTTGTTATTCTCAGAATAAAATCTGAATAACTATTCAGATTTTATTCTGATATTCAGCCACATGACAAAGAACTGAACAATCAGCTACCGAGAAGCTTATGAAGTTATCCAATAGAATAGCAAGAAAGTTATTCCGACGTTATTAACATTCGTTTTTGCCCTGTTCACACTTATTCAGATTCTTTTTCGAATTCCTAACGTTTCATATAATTTGCTAATACTGCTTAATGAATATTGGTGTACATTTTTACTTGTTACGTAGTAAATTAAGCATCAATTTATGCACAATCAGTAATGAATAGAAGCACAAACATTATATAATCAATATATTTCCAGTGATCAGGTATTATCTATAACCTTCAAAAATTTCTCCAAATTTCTTCTAACACAAACTCCAAAAGCTTCGAAACTTGATGCACTTCGACTTCTCTCGTACTTAGAAATGACAGATAAACTACAAAATTACTTATCTCTATCAGAATCCTATAAATTTCATGGAAATAAAGTGTTATTCAGATTTTATTCTTACTTCGAGGCATCTGAATAACTTTAACTACTTATTCTGATTTTATTCACATTTTATTCAGATTTGGTGCAATCCACTGTTTAGTCCAAAACAGGAGAGAGCCAATCGGTGCTCATTTTCTTGATTTATTTCTTGAATTTGACATTATCACACTCTTAGGTATTTACCTTACCAGTGGACAATGGCAGTCAACACGCTGAGAAAAGTGAATGCTTCAGAACGTTTGGTGGTTGATAATTTTTCGAAAACTAAAAACTAAAATTCGGAACGTAGAAATGCAGTGGAAGTATAAAGAAGATATGTTATGTACAGAAAAAGTAAGATACAGCCCGCATAGCTGTGCTGTACAGAGTACAGACGGAGTGATCAGATTTGGGAAAGAAAAGAAAGGACCGGAATAGGGCTTCCGAGATGAAACTGAACCGACGAGGATCATAAGTAAGGCTTCCTATAAGTTACACTTATAATAATTTTTATTTGTTTAACGTTAACGTAATCTCGTTTTACTGAAGGGCCTGACAAATATTTTTTATCATATCACAACTATTCAACGAAATTTTCCAGTATTGCATGGAGGTTGCATGGAGGTTGTAGGTAATTTGAGCAAAGCATAGCGTCCTGATAAAGGTAAAGTCGGCTAATAAGGTTATGCGCACAGTATTCCTAAACTAAAATGATGCAATCATGAAAACTGTCCTATCTGCATCCAATGATCCAGTTAACTAACAACAAGAGTACAGAATAACTAACCACTAGGTATACTCTTAGTTATCAAAGCAGAAACTATGCTCTGCTCTTTAACGGCTCACCCACCCTACAAGTCTGACCCTAGTGAGCCCCCCGCAGATTAGTGACACCCCTGCAAATCAAATCAGTACCTGGTCGAAACGGGGGTACGCTCACTGGCTTACTTGCTCTATGCTTGTATGTTAAAGAACCCGCGGGTACCCGCGGGTCCAGTGGACATGGACAGAAGGCTTGTCCACGTGGACAAACGTGGACAAATGGGACAAATGTGGACAAAATTTTGTCACCCGTTATTTTATAAAAAACGTTAAAATTCAACCTAGCTTTATATAATCGTTTTTATATTGGCTATTTTTAGTTTACCATTGTTATGTTTTGCCTCCGTAGCTCAGTCGGCAGAGCGTTTGCCTAGTGCACAAAATGTCGTGGGTTCGAATCCCACCGGAGGTCCGAATTTTTCGGACTTTCGGTGGTACATGACTTTCTTCTTCTTTCTCATTTATTGTGCTGGCATCATTTTATTTGACTTTTTAGCTTTGATGAGCCCATTTCATTTTAAATCGCTTTAATACTGTACACCTGCAGGCGTTGGTGTGATACTATATTACTTGATGTTTGCTGGAAAAAGGAACCATAATGAACAGATTTTCTTTCACAATAATTACAATGCTTAAGGTGCTAAGGTTCGGGTTTGCGTGATTTTGGGCTTTTCAAAAGCGCAATTGTCGTGGAAATTTATTCACACTTGCTAAGATTACATACATCGCTTAGCCTAGAAAAGTTGCGATGGAACAGTTGCGTTTTAGAAAAATTAGGTTACATAAATCCGCCATAACTTCCACTGCGGCCACCTTACCGGCCAAACATATAGTCATTCGAATCCTCTCACCAAGACCTACAACTTTGCTCTTGAGAATATTTTTCGTTACAATTTTCCTTACAATTTAAGAGATAACAGCGAAAATTGAATTTCGAGTTCAAAACTGGGCATTTTTCAAAAAATTATATATTGCAAGATTTCGACAGCTTCAACAGCGCTGGTCCGTCGATCAAGTATTGTCCACGTTTGTAGTCCTAATGGACACGCTTTGTTCAATGGAGAGCTCTCTGCCTCTACAGCACAGCAACGAAAATGTGAAATTTTGAAAATCGCAACCAGATTGTTTTGAACACAGATTACTCTCAACTCATACAATCAATTAAAGAACCGCTTTGCACGCGCATTTTGAGACAATTACTGATGGCTAATTTTCATGGTTTCGCGTTTTGTCATTCTGTTCAAGAAAAATCAAACTTAAAAAATTTTGATGAAAATCAGACAAAATTTACATGTTTCTCAAAATCTTGAGCTTACTTAATCATTAAACGATTTCAGTAAAAATAGTCCTCGGGAAGACGTTTCTTTTGAAGCCTGAACTGTGTAGCTTTTCTTAACCGTTGCCACACTAATGCTGCCACAGAAATCCATAATGAAAAATTGTTTTCTTGTTATCGTGGTTGTTTTGTAACAAAAATTGTTTAAAATTTGATATTTAAATAACAAGAATTAAAAGTTTGAAAGCCAATTTTATTACAGGGATTTTTCTTTTCTTATTGCAGTGGAGGAATGGGGGAAATTTCAATTGACACCTGCCACTCATCTCAAAGAACCTCTCACGAACTTTTACTGAAAAGAGAACTTTTGTGTTTTTATTGTTTTTCGTACTTTTTAAAAGTACAAAAAAATTTATAAACACTAAATTTTTAGCTGAAGAAGCAAATTCTTAGTCATTTTAGTGAAATTTTAAGTTATGCCCCTTCAATGATTTTATCCAGGTGTATTTTACTTCTGTTTTATTTCGACTCAACGTTGCCAATACCAGTCTTCGTTAGAGCAATTATTAACCATTACATTTTTAAATGCCATTATATATACTTATAAATTTAGACATGTGTTTTGGCTTCTAATGTACATTTTTTATCTCTACCAATTTTGCGTGTATATAATATCTTCTTACTTTGGATAGTAAAGGTTTTCTGACTTGATTTTTCGGAATTTTTGAAAATTCTCAACGTCTGGAAGGTCCCACTCCCCAGATCTCCCACACTGAACATTTTCGGAAGACTTTGATGTTCAATCTTGACGTTCAGTAATTTGGCAGAAATATCATTCTGTGCGAATATTTGTTGTTTTTTTCTCATGAACAGACGAAAACAATGTACTACATATAGTATTAAATGCTACAAAACCCCATGAAAACGTGTTTATACTGCAAAAAAAGTAAATTTCCAGAGAAAACACCAATTTAAAAAAAAACTTAAACAATCCTGGCTCTAACATGAATTGAAACTAGGACTACTAAAAGCAAATTTGTTTTGAAACGCGGGCACTGGTGGACAAAATTTAGAAACGTGGACATGCGGGCATGTGCGGGCGGACGTGGACAAGACCTGCGTGGACAAACGTGGACGTGGACACTGAAAATCTTGTCCACTTCCAACTCTGTGTTAAAACTGGAACGACAAGCTGTAATGTGCGCGAATTCTGTGCCTGCTTCGAGCTTTAGAACACAAGCATAGCGTGCGAATTTGTCCCCGGGGGCCAGTGACCACCCTCAACAACTCTATGTAGGATACACAAAATAGGTTAATATATACATTATACAACAAGTAGCTAAATAAGCATTCAGTAACTTACCATTAAAGCAAAAATGCTGATACTTTATATATTACCATACTGCTAATCCATGAAATCTATAATTATCAACACAATAATTAGCAACCAATTCGTTAGAGTAAAGGCTGTGGTACTATGATATAGATATATACCATATATAGATAGATAGATATATACAATAATGATCACTGCAGCCTACAGCCTTATTAGAACTGTCCAATGATTTGACAGATTTAACATGATACAATTAAAGGCGTTGTAAGAGGCAGTTCAAGCTACAACAAAGGCTAGGCAAAAATTAACTCAAAGTGCCAAAAAAGATTGGAGTTGAAAATTCCCTCCGTGAAAAGATATTGCGCAAAGTGACCTCCTTTACATCAGGTGCCCGTTGCATAAAAAATATTGCGAAGTACTAATAAATTATTAGTGACTAGTGCAGCAGTGTTAATGAGTGAAGCTAATCGACCTACAAATTTTGGTGTTTCGGTATTATTCTGTAGATAAAAAATGGTAACGACTTCAATAATTTTCTGCAACTCAATAGTTTTGATCACAAATATTGGAGAAAACGAAAAACTTTTTAAGGTTATTCCTTTGGCTTAGTCCAAATTTTAATCTGACACCAATTTAGAATATATAGTTCGTTAGAACATCTCAAAAGCTACAAAACGACATATATATAGAATATCTCTCCAGGCTCTTCCACAACTTTAGCTATTTTTCATCAAACTGCCACACTAAGACTGAACAACAAATCACTAGTAATATATTCCTGTTATTATTAATATTATTAATTATTAATGCAACGGGCCCCAGGCGCGATGAAGATGATATACATGACAGGGTGATAGATAACATTTGTGTAGTGTTCAGGGGCACCAAATAGAGTAATACGCGTTTCAGTGAGAGCACCGATACTTTGATACTTTCCAAGTACATCAAAGACGAGGTGGGACTGGGGTTATTTAATATCTCGGTCTGAAATTTGTGCGTGAGTTTGAGCTTTAAGTAATACCGACTAATAGAGCTCTTTACACTAAGCAAACAGACAAGAAAGGGGACAAAAATTATGGGACTTGGGACCTTCTAAAAGAATAAATATTTTCTTACATGTAGGAGGTACCGCATAAGCATTTCAAAAATTTCACTTGAAGATAGATTTCAACCGCTCCTTCATGAAACAGCGCTTAATAAGAACCTAAGGATATGAAGTTTCTCAAGTCGCCCTGCTGCTGAATTAACTTCACCACTTCACAAGGTGAAATACAAAAAACAAAATTGAACGGCTGGAAAATACCCAAATTCTGAAGAATCCAACCTTCTCCTCCTCCCATTTCATATCGTAGGTATTAAACACTACCCAATAGAGTTGTTGACCGGCCTAGGAAAACCCGGCCGGCCGGCCGGCCCACTATGCCGCCGATCCGGCCGGCCGGTTCCGGCCGGCTGACCGGCCGGCCGGTCTTCACAAAAAGGACACTACCTACTTGATTTTATCTGTTATACATAACCAGGAGTAACTGTATGCATCATTTAATGCTATAAATTTTGCAAAATACACGAAAAATAGGGCAAAACCGGTACCGGCCGACCTGTTTTGACCTTCCGGCCGGCCGGCCGGCCGAGTCAAAAACCGGCCGGGCAACAACACTACTACCCAACCCATCAGTAAGCTGTGTAGACTGTAGAGTAGCGGGTCGGGTCTTCTGTCACCGCCGATGAATACAAATGTAAAAGGCCGCGCCTTTGTCGTTCTCAGTCGTCCAGGCTGGTGGTGATCGGGCCCGACCCGAACAATCAAAATTAGTAATGTAAATAATTCGTACGAGCTAAAATTAGTGTTATATATATAATCTAGGTTTTTGCAAATAACCTTAAATGGTATAAAATATCAGGAATAGGATAGACTTAAAGCATTTGAATGAAACCAATGTAGGTAAATCATAAGCGGGTACCAGCCTAGTGCAGTCACGACTAACGAGTAGGTAATGAGGTGGAAAGCTTGCCGTCAAGGTCACGTTGCAAATCTGCCCCCGGGAGTTTTCCACAATTCCACCAGTGGTCTGCATCAGCTTTCACAGTTATTTAGGAATTTTTTTACCAGTTATCTGCTATACCATTTCCTGCATAACGTTACAAATCTGTAACGAGAGTAAAAATGGAACGGGGTTTGGTCAGTGCAAACAATACTGGTCCGATCAATGCTAGCTCTGCGCCTGTTTTCACCAAAACCATGTTTGGGTATTTAATTCGTAACTTTCTGGAGCTGTCTTCAAAATGTTGCTTGGTTCCGTTTTGGTTCTTTTGGATTTCCTTGTTTTGAGTATGATAGAATACAGACGAGTTAAGTACAACTGTACTGGAAAAATTAAAATCTAACTTCTGAGATACAAGAGTTAAACTTAAGCTCTCCTGACCTTTACTCTTTTATGGGAAGGACCTTTGGTGTGAATGCAGTGGCGGATTCAGGGCTTTGGTGAGGGAGGCATGTCCTCGCCGTGAATTGAAAATAAAAAGAAAAAGCTCATACCTATAAATGAAAGTTAATCAAACGAAGCTTTCAGTCGGTGCAATCTTCCCATTTGTACCGATGCAAAGCTTCCGCGGGATTTTCACCGTAACAACGTCACGATCCGCGACGGTCTCAGGCCCAAACAAACTCAGATGACAAAACTATGTATAAACACCCTGTTAAATAAATTCAGGTGCGGATGATAAGCTTACCAAAAGAGCCTCCAACACCAGTAGCCCTACTCATTTACCATAAACTCGAACTAGCGATATGGTTATAGTTTGCTTCCGTGCTACCTATTTGAAATAAAGGAACAAGAGGTAGAATTTATTTATACAATAAAATTATTAGCAATATGTATACATACATGTAACAGTTGGCGCCAAATATATATAGACAGTAATATAACATTATACAACAAAACAAAAAGAACAAAATAAGTTCAACCCAAAGTAACAGTAACTTCCTTGTAGTAAATAAAATCAAAAGGACGCATTCTCACCTGCTGTAGCACATACCAACCAAAACACTACTATGTGCAGTTTCAAAAATACCTACACAACAAGTAAGTTCATAACAAACAAGCAAGTAACAAGATAACAAAAATCTGACGTACAATTTCGCTTGAGTTCATGTCAACTACTCTTAGCTTGAACAGTCGCTTCTGAAAAGTGTATATATACAGTACAGATCAGTATCGGATACAGTAACAACAAATTAAAATAAACAAACTAAGCTATACACAACCGGGGTGACAAAACCAAACCTAGTCTAGTAGAGCCCCCCCAATTCATTGCATTACAGGCCCACAGCGAATACAGAGAGACACACAATCATACAATGGCAGCACGAAGAAAGGACCATTATCAGTTCTGTTTTAGGAGGGATCGGCACGGTACAATTCCATCCACAATTCAATTCAATAGGATTAGAATCCTATGGAACTGAACTGTGGATGTAGAATCTTATTGAATTGAATAGAATTGATGATGAATCGATAAATATCGATAATCCTCACTCAGTCAAACAGTGCGTACGAAAGTCAAAGTCTCTAGTAGCCAAAATTTCGCAGAAATTATAAAGACGACTGCAGACAAAAATCGGTAATTAGTATAATTTCGACTGCAAGAAGACACTCCTGTACGGATTCCCATCCCAAGCAGAAACACAACCGGGATCCCAACCCCGCCACAATAGTTGTTCAATTACAATAGCTTCAGTCTTTCTTTATACAAGTCTATACAAACCATATTATTATTATTATTATTATTATTATTATTATTATTATCATACACTAACGACCTGTTTTGTGTAATGATACGTGTGCAGTAGGTTGTGCATGAATGCAGTCAAGCTAGAAGAAGAAAAACAGTTTCAACACGACTAATGCTGATTTCAGTTCTAGCCGCCGCCGCCAAGCAGATGCGCGTATGCGTTCATGCGCACGAATTCTCTACAATTGATTTTGAACGGCTAAAACGGCATGTTACAATCGCGACTGTGAAGGCACCTTTAACCACAGTCTAAATTTTCATAGAGTACAACTAACCACTACACAACGACCTACTACAACGTACAGTCTCTGTACAAACGTATATACTAAACCGCTCAAGACATATACCCGTAGCAAAAAAGCAATCCCTCATCCATGTAACTGTTACAGACAAGCCAAATCAACGCATATCTTACATAATAACCAGTCAGAGTATATTGACTAACAGAATGAAAGGATCAGACAAAATTTTTCGGGCCGTTTTCCCAATATCTCCGAATTAGTCAACCAATCTACAAGCCACAAACAAATCCTAAAAAAACTCGCCAAACGCCCAACCGAACAAAACTCTCGAAATGAAAAAACCCAAGCCATAGGGTAACAACTATCATACTAATGCACTAGCAATTCTAAACAGCAAAAACAATACATCAATACATAGGCTAAATACAGCAGTTCAGATCAACAATAAGTAAGCAAAATTAATCGCAGAAATTACGCAAAATTCTCAACTCTCACAGTAGGGTCCAATTGTCTAGATGCAAAAAAACCATACAAGAACTTTCAGAAATTAATTTAAATCAGAAAAAAATCACAATTAGAAAAAGGTTACACGCCTGTTCAGAAGCATTTAATCAACAGCACAGGGTACTATTTACAGGAGGGGAGGGGTGGGGAAATTAGCACTCTCCCGGGATATTTGCTTCCCCCCCGGGGATTTGGGGGGCCCAAATGTTTCCCTAGAAAGGTAATTTTTCAAAAATTTCGCGGCTTCGCCCGAGATTGTTACCTCAAATGTCGATTTTTAACCAAAATTCAGACACTTTTCAGAATTTTTAGCGTGCATGCATGAAAAATGGGCCAAAATATACTAATTTTTGGGATCAATTTTACAAAAATCTCCACCCGAAAACTTCTGTACCCCAATCCCTAAAACATACTCTGGCAGGAAGCAACTATGACAACAACAATTAATTAATTGATGCAAACAGAATGGACACATGAGGAAACAAACAATCAAGCGTTGTTGTACAAGAGAATTCTTGGCTTCATAAGGCAAACTAATTGAGCGATACAAAAGAAGAGACGAGACAAGAGCAAAACCACAGCAATAAAGCGGTAAACAAAAACAACAACCGAACCTACACGGAAAATCTGAATCCCGCCTTTTCCCTAACGAAAGATCCAGAGAGTTTTGAACAGCACTGACGACTTTGAAAATGTAATCAAGCCTGTTAACATGTAAATCCTTCCAAAAATGCGGTCACATGAACAACGATCATTTATGTTTTGAACAAATTTTCGTCCTGAATCCCAGATCCCTTTTTTCCAAATCAGTCCCCCGCGGGAGACTGACACATATGGACGGACTTCTTTCTTTCGCTTTCAAAGGACGGAACAATGACAGATAAACTTCGCAGACCTCACCACAGCGACAAAGGAGACCGCCACTTCCTCGTGAGGGTGGGGGTGGACAAAAGCAAAGACCACCACCTGTGGGTTTCCCTGTCGTATGTAGTTCAACAAACCACTTTTGTACCAACAAGTCAAAATGGCGCAAGAAAGGGGACCCGATCGGGGAGAGAGGGACCCCCTCTGGTAGAAAGATGGCTCAGGGCAGGGGACACAGTCAACGGAGGATGGTTTCCAGAACCGAAGAGTGGCGGGTCTGCACCGCATGGGAAGGGAAGGGAGCGCCCTATACATTGAGGGAGTAGAGAATGTGCGGGGAATGCACGGACACTATGGACATTAGAAGCGGAATGTCGCTCACGTCACATCTGCAACACACCAAAGCACAAAATTGAATACATGCTCATAATGAATACCTTTCATTGTTCATTTTCGATTATACTTTCATACAAGTAACAAAAATGCTCCGCACAAAAGAGGATAATGTGTGTGTGTGTGTGTGTGTGTGTGTGTGTGTGTGTGTGTGTGTGTGTGTGTGTGTGTGTGTGTGTGTGTGTGTGTGTGTTGGCTGTGTCTATCCTTTAAATTCCGGTTAAAGAAATAAAGACAACAGTTTCATAGGCACGTGACGTTATTTGACACAGCAAGTTTGGATGGGTGGCTCCACGATAAGTTGTTCCGTTCGCTTAGGACTTTCATTTGACACAACTTTGACCACTTTTAAAAATTCCATTTTTGACCTACGTACATATAAAATCGCCTAAGTCCCCACCCCAGCACTCTACAGCCATTTTGGGTACGCAGTTCTATGACAAAAGTTGCTCAGCTCACTTGGAGCTTTCATTTGATACCAAATTTGACCACTTTTGAAAAATTTTATTTTTGACCCAAAATAGCCTAAGTCCCCCCCCCCACCCCACCCCACCACGGCACTCTACAGCCACTTTGGGTACGCAGTTCTATGACAAAAATTGCTCAGCTCATTTCGGCCTTTCATTTTATACCAAATTTGACCACTTTTGAAAAATTTAATTTTCGACCACTTGACCCCCCCACCCGACTGACCCTTCAAACGGCAAAGTGGAACCAGCCCAGCAAAATAGGTACGTCGGACGGCAAAACGGATACCGGGAATGAGCTGGGCACACCAGAAAACCCCTATAGACAAGGTTTTGAGAGGCCAGGTAGAGCCTACTATGGACCTCCAGGAAGCGGTTTCCGACATGACCCTCCAGGCGGCAAAGTGGAACCAGCACAGCAAGATGGATGAGTCCTACGGCAAAAAGGACACCGGGAATGAGCTGGGCGCACTAGAAAACCCCTATAGACAAAGTTTTGAGAGGCCAGGTAAAGCCTACTATGGACCTCCAGGAAGCGGTTTCCGACTTGACCCTCCCGACGGCAAAGTGGAACCAGTTCAGCAAGATGGGTGGGTCTGACGGTAAAACTGACTGCGGGAATCGATTCCCCGTGCCAGAAAACCATTGTATGGAAGATTTGAGCGTTCAAAGTTAAATAGATAGCGAGAAATTTCGATTTTTCATTTTTCGAATTTTCGCCATCTTTGACGGGCCACTGTGGTCGCTAGGGAAGTGATAGAGAAACGCAACCTGGACCGTTAGTTAGTTCAATATATGTAATTTCTGAATATAAAAAGAAATCAGCTCCAGCTCGTAACGTTCGACCTGAGCGACGACCACAAAAATGGTCACTTTTCGCTATGAGCCGAATTTGCGGCGCCACTGCGGCGCTGTGGCGCAGCTGCGGAGCAAAAAAAGTTGTGATTCTTAAATTCTATAGAGGGTACTACTAGACCCCATAGCCCTTTAGGTTGGCCCACCGCTGCAGATCACGTGAAAGCGGCGAACATTATGTACAATACAACCATCAAATAGGAGAAACCGGAAAAAAAACATCGCCGCCATAACCGGTCCGGGGCGCAACTTTTTAACGGTAAGTGATACGGGGCTGAAACTTCACAGACATACTAAACTCGATGTGCTCTACAAATTGCGCATGAAATCTGCGCAGGATCTGCGCAGGATTTTGCGCAGCTTCTGCGCAGCTTATTTTACACCGTCTCCAGCCACTTTTCACACATATTATAGGGGTCCCTGCCGCGACCCCTATGATATATATCAGTCCATCTAGACTAGACGTCTCGAAATTTGGTATAACAACAAAATTACATGAAACCTGAGCAAGACTATAGGTAAGATAATGGGAGGACCTACCCAGTGGCTTTGGCAAGATCCACCGTGTCCACGACAACACTCTGCTCTTCAATGAATCCGGACAGAATCACACTCTTCAGGAACATCTCCCGCAGCCAGTCCTCGATCCGCTCAATGCACTGAAAACAAAAGCACAAACACTCAAATTATGTAATTAAGCACCATGATGCTGGGCTTTTTCTAGGGAATTTTTCTTGGGGGGGCTGTTTGGGGGGACCCTAGGGGGTGAGTCATTTTGGGGGGGGGGGTGAGTCATTTTTTGGGGTTGGGGCGAAAATTTTTCAAAAGTCAAAATTTAAAAACAGGCTAAAAATTGTGCTATTTTCATAGTAATCGCCAAAAATAAGCGAATTTAGTGCTTAAAGAAGCAACAATCGACTAAAAATCTCCGGCGAAGCCGGAAAATTTTTGAAAATTTTGCCGTCTGAGCGATTTCTTCAGGACAGAAGTTGGTACCAAAAGGGGCACCCACTTTTCTTGGGGGGGGATTTTTTGGGGGTGGTCGATTTTTGGGGGGAAGTGTTTATGAAGGGGGGGGGGCCGCCCCCACCCTCAGTAGAATAAGCCCAGTGATGAACAGACGATGCGGAAACCATCGCGTGCCTGCATGGACACTCGAGAACGTCGGCTGCAAATTTCCAGTCGATTCCAGAAACCCGGTTACGACTGTGCTCAACCCACACCTGGGGAGGTAATAACCCAACACAAGTAATAGACTCAAAAAGTTTGGCTCTAGTGGGTGGATGTATGACGGCGACGTTCGGAGTGAAATAGCGAAATAAAGGCGAGTAGACTGAAGGACTGATTGCAATGCCAGCTAAATCTTTCTTGGAAAAAACTGCAGTTTTTCGATTTTCCGCTAAACTTTGCATAATAAATCAGCATTTCTGCTCATAGCTCAAGATTCGGATTCCACCCCCCCCCCTCCCTTCGTGAAACTACAGAATTTTCAGAGACAGAAGTGGCAATTATTTATTTCAGTTCTGTCATCAATACATAATAAATTACAAGACGAGATGAGACGTACAAAAGAGGGAGCCAATCCTAGACGAATGATGGATTTGAGACTGTCAATCAAGGCGGCGACAGAACTGGCCGGGCCCACAGGCGACTCGTCGCTCAGCATCAGCATCTCGTTGCTGCTCAGCACTTTCACCGACCTACAACACAACCACCAAATAAACAACAACAAAACAGTAGATAGCAAGCAACAAGTTAGGTTACCTAACCCGCTTTTCCTTTTTTCTATTAACCATCAGAGAAAATTTGCATGTAGTCAGCCCCCTCAGGAAGCAGCAAAGTGAAAGAAGGACACGAAATGAAGGCTTATGTAACACTCTGTATGTGCAGATAAACAAAATAAAGAATCCTTTGCAGAGACATAAAAGACAAAGACAAAGGAATAAAGAGGAATAAAACTAACTGACCAGTTGGCCGTGTTCCCAACAACACAGACCACTTCGGACACTGGATCAAGTAACGGACTCTACAATACACAGAACCACAGCCACTATACGCACATAAAAATCATTCAGAAACACAACAGCCTGCTGACATACGTAACAATCAACATAGAGTAGGATACCTAAAAGCGAAATCCTTATCTCGGTTTCGAAGCCCATTTAATTCTGCCAAGACAGACAGACAGACAATAAAGGCCAAAATTGAATGCGCACCGGCATGAACTTTTCACTACAGTTTGCATAACTGACTGTTCACATGACGTGCTGAACGAAACGAGATAGAGCAGCAGCAGGAACAGACGAGAACCTACAGATATGAGACTAGAAATGTCCTCATAGATGAGGGCCTCCAGATCAGGATAGGGTTTGGTGCCATGAAGGACGAGATGAGGCTGATATCCATCCTCGCAATAGCCACCCATCATGGACCCGCCCAGACCCAGAGGGTCGTTGCCCCATCCACCGCCGACCCCGCCCTTCAAGGCAGACGACTCTCTGGGAGGACTCTCCGAGGAGGAGGAGGAGGCAGCACAAGGCGCCGGCACACTACGACCAATTCTAAACACAAAGACAACAACAGTAACAATCCGCATAATACTCAACAAACGCATAATAGAAAAGATTCCCCCCAGATTGATTGCTGATTTCCCCCCCCCCCCAAGACATTGAGGCAAGACCACCTGTCTTTGAGGGAAGAGCCCACAGTCACATTTCCCACATCAAGAGTCCTCAAAGTTTTTGTGACCACTTTTGCTTGCCAGTGCTGTTTGTTGTATGATGTGTAGTTCTGATATTCTTACGCAAAAAAAGTTTATTTTTGGAAAAGGATGGGAGACACAATTCTTCAGGACCGCAACCCGAGTCAGGGTTTTCTTTTTCAAAATCGGACCTGTGTAAATCTTGTGTAAATTTAAATTTCAGTGTGTATTTTTGTTTGAAGCTGTGTAAAATCTAAAAGTGTTGTTTTTGAGATATAATACGAAATAAAATAAATTTAAGCGTTATTTTATTGCAACAATGTTATTTTCGGATCATTCAATCAAAAGTTCTGGCAACTGCACTTGTGTAACGTCCGTGGGGGACACGTCCGTGTAACGCAGAAGAACCCACGCGGGGGTCTGGGGGGCGGAGTCCCCCAGACGCTGAGGAAATTTTGTAAATTGTAATAAAATTCGCAATGGAAAAGTCTAAAAAGATTATATAATCCATTAAATGCCAAAACTAGGATTGGACAAATTCTAATTTCTGAAAAAACTTCGCCTACTGAAACCATTTCTTTAATTTTCCAACTTTTTGGAATAATTTTTTTCACAAACATTCTGGTTACGTACTAAAAGGTTCGAAGCTTTAATGGCTGTAGGGTAATTTTCCATAATATGGACAGAAAACACCCATTCTGAGCCCCCCCCCCCCAGAAGTTGAGAAATTTTTTAAAATTATCGGCAAAAACGCATTGAACAGTTGCATTCTTTTAGCTTTCGTTTTGAATATACAGTACAACCTATTGTGCTAGACAGCAACAATTTTTGTGGCTCAGACTGCATATGATTAAAGATATATATATATATATATATATATATATATATATATATATATATGTACAAGACACTGGCGGATCCAGGATGTCGTGAGGGGGGCGGTAAAATGTTTCCAGCGGGGGGCCTGGGGGGCGGAGCCCCCCAGAAGTTGAAGAAATTTTTGTTTTTGCAATAAAATCGGTCTTCAGTTCTTTAATTCTTTTCATAAACTCTTAAAAAAATTCTTAAAAATTCTGGACATTTTTAGGCAAAAGTGGTAATTTTCTCCGAAAAATCGGATGCATTTCAAGCTTTTTCTTCATAAATGCAATAAATATGTGGTTAAAATGTAGGAAATTCGCGCCGAAGGCGAGAAATTTTGTTTTTTGCCCTTTTTTCCTCTTTCTCTCCTTAATTTTTCCTGCCTTCGAATCGCGACGGGGGGGGGGGGGCGCCCCCCGCCATCCCTGGATCCGCCCCTGGTTCAAGAAATGATATTGAATCGTATGTACTAGCTATATTACTATACTATCTTAAAAATATTTGCACGCTGTACGTGAATAAATTATACGCAACCGGATAAGCAGATGTATTTGCAGAAACAACCTATAATCATGTCGTAATGCAGAAAACCATGGTAAATGATTGGAAAGCGGCGGGGGTCTGGGGGCGGCAGCCCCCAGCTAAAAGCTAGAGCTATTTTAAATATGAAGGGCTTGAAAACTATTTTTTCAGAGCACTTTTTGCAAAAATTTTCGTGTATTTCTGTGTATTTTGGTGTGTAAATTAATTTTTCACTGTGTAAATTTATTTATTTTGTGTAAATACACAGTATTTTACACAAAAAGAAAACCCTGACCCGAGTTAAAACTGAAACAGCACAAAAACAGTCACAACCCACAGTGACCTACGTACCTTGTTAAGGATATCTCCCGAACTTGTCCAAACACTCTGTAGTGTGCTGACTTCTTTCGCTCTAAACATTTAGACAATAAAATGGGTATGCAACAAAATATATATATATATATATATATATATATATATATATATATATATATATATATATATATATATATATATATATATATATATATATATATATATACCCACACTTTGAGCCAAAAGAAGAAACCGTATGACTGGACAAATAAAGCAAGAACGAAAGACGATCAAGGTACGTTTATGAAAAAACAGGATGGGCGAAAAAAATGTTTAAAAATTGCTCTAGATCAATATACAAATAAGATGCAAAGACACTACGGACAGCAGTAAATCTACTCAAAAAATTAGGGACCCTCTCTGTCCATGTCCTTAAGGTGCCTTCATAGTCGCGAACGCATAGTGACGCGCGTCGACGCTTCAGATTGTAACATGCCGTTTTAGCCGTAATTGCAACAAATTCATGCTCACGAACGCATACAGACGCTTATATAGGCGCGTCTGCCTGCGGCTGGAACTATGAAATCAGCAGCATTACCCTTATCCATGAGTTCCAGAGCCTCTCCTTCACCAATGCCACTGTCCACAGAGGAATGATTGTCCATCACGATCGTCCCGCCACCACCACCACCACCAGTGTCACTGGAACTGGAGGAGGAGGAGGAGGAGGAGGAACAGGGGGTCACGGGACCCAAAAGAGGAGAGGAGGCCGGGGGTGCAAGGAGGCCACAGGAATCAACCATATCAGAGCCCTCCACATCGGCGGCAGAGACTGTGGTCGTGGTGGCAGAGGAGCAGTCCAGACAGCTGGTCACCGGAGTCACACAGAACCGACCCGACTGGGAGGAGGGAAAGGGAACAACCGGGCTGGTGGCGGAGCGCACATCGCCACGGAGTCGTCCCTCTCCTTTTTCTCCGCCCCCACTGCCACCGCCACTGAAGCGGCGACGCAGAGCGGGTCGACCACCAGGGCCACAGCTCAAATAAGAAGAGGAAGAGGAGTTTGCGGTTGGCGTGAGTCTAAAGCTGTACGTATAGGATCGCGGACGGAGCAGGCTGGATGTGGAGGACTTCTTCCTGGAGATGGGACCCACAGGAGGAGGAGGAGGATCTGAAGGATCTCTCCCTCCGCCTCCACCGCAAGGCACATACCCGTTTCCTAGATCAGTCTCAGTCAAGCTCTTTCTCGGCGCTGGCTCCTCCCTGTCCTCTCTACCGCCCGTGATCAGTCGCGGCTCACTGATCTTCCGTGGTGCCACGACCGTCGGAGGGCCCTGTCCTCCCTTCTCCGAGGAAGGACGGCCGCCGCCATGTCGCCCAGATCCACAACCCCCGGTCGCTCCGCCCACCGAACAACCCGAGGACTGTTGTTGCTGTTGACGAAGGAGTCGAAACTCCTCATAGAGTTCGTTGCGGAGGGCGTAGGGCCGAAGGAGACTGGAGCGGAGAAAGTAGGAGAGAAGGGAGAGGAGCTCCTGGACCAGGCGACGACGGCGACCCACAATCACCACCTTGCACAGTTTGATGGGCCAACTGGATCCACCGCCGCTGATGTCCCTGAAATCAACAGAAACAACAGTAATGAGATGGAGACAATACAAACACAATACCACAACAGTTAGAAAGCCTCACGGCCCTTTTATTCTGCAAATACGTAGTGCTACCAAGAGTATATATATGCATACGTAATTTATTACAGTATGCCAAGCGTCACACTCTAGGCAGTGAAGGCCAAAACCATGCTGTGCGCGCTATCGGCTGACTTCTTCGACACACACTGACTCCCCTCTCACTTAGACCCTATATGGGTACATACAACTCCGGGAAATGGGGTCCCTAAATTGCTGCGTGTTTTATACATAACACATGTTTTATACATAACACATCATCTACACTAAACATATAGTACCCGTTTGACACTCCTCCCCATATTGGACCCCTATTAATTTCAACGTGTAATCATACAGAGCAGGGAGTGACCCACGCTAGGACCCCGACTACCTATACAGGGGCGGTGTGAGAGGGGGTCATTTTGTCGTGGGAAAGTCTGCCGTTAGCGTAAGCCGCCGCAATCGCATAGCATGGTTTTGCCTTCACTGCATCAATAATACGCTTGTCATACACTTATAAATTCATGCTGTCTTGGTGCTACAAATTAGCTGGTATTAGCCAGACCCACCTATCTAGACATACACGCACAGACATGCGCACTGTCCAAATGAATCTTAACTTTACAACAGACCTCCATACCTATATATGTGTATGTATTCGTTAACAAACACACACAAAGACGTAAACGAGCACCCTAAATCATGCACACATTAATTTACGTATATATATATATATATATATATATATATATATATATATATATATATATATATATATATATATGTACGTACTAGATGTTTTATTTTAAGACACAAAATTTTCCACACACTAGATTCAGAAAAAACACCAGTAACAGACAAAACTTAAAAAAACAGAAGAGACTGCGCAACTTTCACACAGCATTCCACAATGTCAATCAAGCCAAACAACACTTTAATTAAAAATATCGGTCAGTCGGCGGAGTAAAAAACTACTTTTCACAAAATCGCCAAGAAATTTTTAAAATCCACGCAATTTAAAAAAGCAAAAAAGACGCCACATGTAGGTAGGTAAACAGGTTTGTTCAGGAAGAAACGCTTTGCATATATTATTATACATGATGTAAATTTAATTATATAAATGGCCTTTAAAGGAACTTTACAGCAGCCAACAACGGCGAAAGCAGGACACAAAATCCAGTCAGATGGCTGAAAGTCGCATGATTTCCACAGATAGACATCAAAAGGTGGTATAAACCAAACGTGTGGGCTAGGAGAAAACTAATAGTATATAGTAGGATTGTGACGCTCACGCCGAATGACAGAAAAAAATTGAGCAAATCAAGTAACAAAAACTAAAAACCGTTTTCACAAATAAAAATCACACAATCATCGGTTACCAGTATTGCTTACTAGCTATTAACTTAAAAAACATCTTAAAAACAATGTTCCCTCTTTCACTAAACTTTTACCTACAATCGTACTTACGCTGAACACTAACTTCCCATGTATATGGCTAGTCAGTTTTTTCTTAAAAAACACAAAAAGATAAAGATTGGCGCTGATGCAAGAATCTCCAAAAAATTTCATTCGAAACCTGTTGTTATACAGAAAAGGTTACACTTCAAGTTGCGCTCAACCAAAAAACAGACACTTTCTTCGAAAAAACATCTCCCATTTTGGCTGTAGCAAAATTCAACAAGACCAAACAAACACATACGTACGCACGTGCACGTGAAAATATACAAATTAAAATACCATCACTAATGCAGTTGCCATTATAGCTCCTAGTTTGTGCCAAACTTTGCGAATGATTTGCGCAATCCAATCACACGACTTTAAGAACAAGTAAAGCGACTTTCGCACAACGCAAACCAGTGTAAACAGGAACCCCCCCCCTCCTAACCCTAACAATTCACAGCAAGGAAGATAAAGAGTATTATATATAAAATAGATCAAAAGGACGTACCAGTATTGGGCCCAAATGGGATTGTAAGAATGAGTGCTCACAGAAACGTCAGCCTAAAACATACCAGAAAACACAAAGTATAAACAAAAAAGGAAAGCCCACATCTAACTGATTCGTAATCAAATTTTAAAATATTAATTCTCAAGCTATCCAAGGGTGGTCTTAAGGTGCTGGTATCCTTTTGTGCAGTGCTTTTGTGGGTATATTTTGAAACGCTATAACTTTCGCAATTTTGCGAGTTGGAAAGAGCTTTATACATCATTTTAAAGCTTATAATATGTAGATTCTCATAAGAGTACGAAACTAGCAAAATTGGCAAAAAATAGCAAAAATTGTCTGACATACTAACATCTTACAGGCAGAATACAGACCAAAAATTTTTGAACATCGATTTCTCAAAACTGTGGAATCGGCCGAAATTTTTTCTTGTGCTGTCCTATAAAGGACATGTCGGCCGAGGGACATTTTTTTGGATTTGGCTCAGCAGGTTTTAACGGTCAAGAAAATCTACTAAATGTGCGGTGACACGAAATTTCGCAACTTTGCATTGAGTTTTTTCGCAACTGGAGATGTTTTAGCTCAAACCAAGAAAAATGTCCCTCCGCAATAGTGCGAATTCTCATCCTGCCAAAAAACACGCGAATCGATTGGGTAGTTTTTGAGAAATCGATGTTCAAAACAAAATAATCGCAGGTTTGCCAAAATCGTTTTTCTGCCAAATCTCTAGCTTAGAGCAACAAACTCCGGCTAATAGGCATTGATAAAATGTGCAATGAGACTGTGCATCGATCGAGTATAAATAAACCAAAATTGTCCATATGATTAGGCAGTAATTTTGAAAAAACTGATTTTCTCGAAAACGGCCATTTTTGGACCCCAAAAATCGTTTTTTGCTTATACTGACTTAACCACTAGAGATAGCTCAAAAGTTGTAAAAGCAAAAGTGTTCATTTCTGTGCCCTCTATCCAGCCATACCAATCAATCCGGTGTCTCGACTATGTACTGAGAGAATAATGGCAAAAACCAAAAATTTCTTATCTTTGCAGCTAAAAATGCGGGACTGGTCCCAGAATGTTAAAGAGCACCGAAATAGTATATTTGGAAAGTTTCATCCACTTTCATAAAGAATTAAAGCCTATAGGATCAAATTTACACAAAGCGATACCAGCACCTTAAAGGGAATTAAAAACTTGTCACCGATCTTGTTGAAACGCTAGAGTTTTCTGATCGCTAAAGCTAATCGAGAAACAGACTTCAGTCGTGTCCTACGACAATGAATCCTGCGACATTTCTACCGCTAGATCAATGATAAAAACTGTGTGGTTCCTCTTGACCCCCTCTGGGTAAACTTAAAAAAAATCAATTAGGTATTGTGTTGGGAAGCACCCATACAAAATTTGAGTCAGATTGGTCAATTTCTCAAAAAGACAGCGTTGGCGTAGATCAGTTTACTAGCACAACGCTCTTACAATTCTTATTTCTATACAATAACGGTATACAATTTCACTAGCTGAATTTAATTGATACTTGCCCAAATTAATATTTCGTTTGTTTGTGGTTCTTTAATTTACGAGAGTATTTGGGGGGATTGTTTATTTGATCCCAAAGATCATATTCGCTATTCGCTTTTCTCGATAAGGGTAGGATTTTCTCCAGCCAACAGTCACGGCTGAAAGGAAGACACTCTGATGGTATCTGTATATATATACCTTTGGCATCTTGATATCTGGTCCACCAGAATGAGAAGAGGAGGTGACGGCAGTGGCCCCCTCCATGAGGTCCCCAAAAAGAGAGGAGGAAGGAGGAGGAGGAGGAGGAGGGAAGGCGGTGGGACGCCCGGCGGAAGCGGACGCGGAGGATGGAATGACGCTGGAGACCCAGGAGACATGATGGATCAGAACGGCCGTCAGAAGGGTACTCAGAAAGCTAGAATAAACAGAGATAAACAGAGATAAACAAAAACAAAACTACAAAAGATAATCTATACGTACGCGTCGGGTAATTACAGATAATTCTGGGCTTATTCTAGGGAATTTTTCTTGGGGGGGGGGGCTCTTTGGGGGGGGCCCTCGGGGGGCGAGTCATTCTTGGGGGGGGCGAAAATTTTTCAAAATTTTTCTAAAAACATGCTAAAAATAGCGCTGTTTTTATAGTAATCCCCAAAAAAGTTCATTTTTAGTGCAAAAATAGTGCTTAAATAGGCAAAAATTGACTAAAAATCTCAGGCGAAGCCGGAAAATTGTTGAAAATTTGGCCTTCTGAGCGATTTTTTCAGGGCAAAAGTTGGTACCAAAAGGGGCACCCACTTTTTTTGGAGGGGGCGATTTTGGGGGGGGGAACGATTTTGGGGGGGAAGGGTGTTTATGGGGGGGGGCCCCCACTAGAATAAGCCCAGTAATTTAGTGTCGTACGTACTTTATTATATATGGATTACTGCATTATTCACTATTAGTCAAAGAGCCCACTACGGTTATCTTGAGAAAAATGCATCGCCATTGCATCAAAACAGACAATCCTCTTATTATTAGCCGCTCTGTCTTTATGACAATGCAAACAACTTCAAAACAATCGTCTGCACTCAGAATCAGCCGCTAAAAGCGTCAAGCTTAGTGAGATAGCGGCTGCCTGGTACCAACTCTATTGCTCAACACATGGCGTTACTTAGCTCTACCCTAAGTATACGTATACCTGATATATGACAGAAACTTAATTCTCCTTCTAAACCGCACGCTGCTATACGTAGTTCACTACTTATCATTACCAAAAATATGCAGGTTTATGCTCCCCCCCCCACCTACAGTCTGCTGTAGACGAATTGTAAGTACCATGTTCGTGGTTAGCACTGTTAGTATAAATAAGGGTGTCGACTGAAAAACAGCTCTACGTTACAACAACAGTGTTGAACTTTTACTTCAATACAGTTTCTGTCTGTATATAACATCCTGTCTCGTATCCTGATTAGAAACCCAATTTATCAATGAAAACAGCCATTTTATGACTTGAGCAAGACTAGGATTTGAACTTTAAAATTTTGACAAAAACTGCTAAAGAAACCCCTCCGAACGGTGATAACAAGAAGCTTGTCTAATAATAGATAAAAGTTGGAAGAGTGGCACATGGCAAGCACTGGATCTGAAAAAATGTCTGTAAAAACAAAAAAAGCAGAAAAAAATTGATGAGATCAAAGATTTGTTCATCAATCAAAACAGTATTGCTGATAAAGCTGAAATGAATTTTCTCATGGCCATAAAAATTAGTACCTATGCATTTGTGTGTCTGAAGTCAGCTGCAGGGAGCAAGGAAGACAAAATAGTTCAAATCTAAAATCACGTGGTAGATTTGATAACAGCTTTAACCTGTGCAACAACTTTGTTACATACATTGATACGATTATAGGTATATATATATACCATCTAATACAAGTATGTATACGTACAAGTTGGTAGACTTGACATCACAGGAATCAATGAGTCTTGAGAGAATGCCAACAAATTGAAGCTCCAGCAATGAAGAACTACTACTGCAGGGACCGAGATTAGCTAGGCTACTCCAATCCCCAGGTGTAGAGGGAGAGAGGGGTCCGAGGTGGGCAGAGGTCAAGGGAGATGAGGAGATGGTCCCTGGCCCGGTGGCGGCGGCCAGGTGGCTCAGACGACGCAGCCAGAGGGGATCCTTCAGCCGGGGGGCCGATACAACATCGTCCACGGAACGACAGAAGGCGGACCAGCTCTGAAAAGGGACATAGACACAGTTGAAGACAGAGAAGTGCACAAATAAAAACAAACTTGTAACCCCAACTCATTCACAGAGACAAAGTCTACGCTCCCGAAATTGACCTCCACGAAAATTCCCTTCTTCCCCCCAAACTTTTTGGGAGCCCAATGTTTGCCAAAATAGACAAATTTTTCGACCCGTTTCCGTAAAACCGGCTTTTTTAGCCTAACTCTAGGCTTGTTAAGAACTTTTGCTTTGCTACGTGCAAAATAAGCCAAAACACCGATTTTTGGCTCATTTTTGCAAAAAATCTCCCCACCTCCGGACCCGGCTCCCACGGGAAAAATCTCTAAAAAATAACCGGACGTCGTCAGTTTTCATGCGGCAAATTTTCCTAGGGAAAAGTCTGGAAATGAACCAGTGTCGTGTCACGGAGTTTTGAAACTATATATAAATGTCATGTGTTGACAGTATATATATTCCAAATAATTGTGGAAACAATGGGAAGAATATATACCTTAAAGATGAGAGAGAAGGCCATAGAGCGAGTGAGACAGGAACGCTGAATCTCCTTCTGAAGCTTGTCCAGCTCCAGCTCCAGGACGTGGAAGTGGTTCAGCAGAAACTCAACAAAGGATCTAAACAGCAACAAAAACAAAAACTCCAAACATACATATATATATACATTGAATGACCAAATCACTGAATGTGAACGAACATGCAATGGCAAAGTTATTGACTCTGACATTGTACACATTCAATGATTTGGCTGTTGAAAATATACATTCAATGGTTGTACACATTCAATGCAACACATTATATATTGTTTTGTCATGGTTATGTTTTTGGAAATGAAAGAGCGAGAAACTATATTGACTTGCGTGATGACCAAACCACTAGTTCAAAAGATGAGATAAAAGTTAACAGATTTTAAACTGTTAAATTCTTGTATAATAATAATATCTTTATTTCTCTGAATTCTTTCATTTGGTAATCATATTTTCCATCTCCCTCTCTCTGTTCATTGCCTGTTCAACAACATATAAACCAAACTGCACACATATCCGCTCACAGTACACCCCTATACGTACGTATATACATGAGTAACTAGGTATGGTTATATGGAATCAGGTATAGTTTATTTTTTCTCCCAACCATTCAAAAACAGGTTAACATCAAAAAATAGTCAAGCAGCTGACAGTTATGCTCTGAACGGGGGGAGGGGGGTAAGGGAACAAAAGCTGACTAGCAGTGAAAGACTGCGCACTTTGCCCCCCCCCTCGCACCTTCTAACAATTAGGGATGACACTTTAAATACCCAAGTCTTGGTCTTAAGTCTTAATCCAAACTGTTTTTTCAGCGCAACTATTATCAATTTTTTGATAGGGAGGATGGACCCGCGACTATGGCTGATTCGTGTCAGGCTGTTACCTGGCACCGTTTTAATTTTTAATACGTACCTATCTACAGATGACTATGTCAAACAGATTATTTTCAATTCCTAACTGCATACGTACCTATGTAGAGAAAATAGCCGATAGATAACAGGCAGCAAAACAGGTACTTTCACACAGAGATAACCGCAGTATGCCCCCCCCCAGTCCTAGTCCCTTAACAGCTACACATCGGGTGTTTTATGTCAAAAAACGGGTTCTATGCCAGCAGTCATATGCCAGACAGACATTCCGTCAGTCACGTGTCCTCATCATTACATAATGCATACGTATATATACTGGCAGCACAGCTGTATAATATTTCGTTCATAAATCCCAAAGTATATATATATACGTAATAATTGTAAAGGCCAAGCCAATATTCCGTAATATCCGATAAGTAAAACTTAATCAAGTCTGTAATTTTAATTGTCACGAACTACAATCAGGCAGACCTTCATCCACGGTGCTATATCATCCAAGCTTCAATATATATACTTCAGCCCCGCTCAAGGAGTCACCCGTAAATTTCGACCCTTCCCATAACCCAAAACTGTTTTCAAGTTTACGTTTCAAGTTTTTCAACTTTATCCAAGTTTAAACACGTACCTCCTACAATTTTAGGTTTCCCGTCGTCTCTAAATTTTTAAAGAACTGCCACCAGTTCAGTGTGTTGCTAATTTTAGCAATTCTCTGTTATATATACACTTCTTAACCACATAGGCGTCAAAATTAACAATTAACAAAAACTTGTCCCCCCCCCCTTGAAGGAAAGGGCGGGGGATTCACCAGTCTACACCCAACAAATTTTGACCTATAAGCAATATAAACCAATACCAAAATCAAAAACAATCAATATAAAATGCATATTAGCATAAAGAAATACACGGCAACTAGCATACCACATAAACACATATATACGTACCACTAGCGTAGCCAGAAAAAATTTCGGGGGGGGGGGATGCAAAATGTTTTCGGGGGGTCTGGGTTTCGGGAGCACCCCAGACGCTGAGAAATTTTTCTATTTCGTGACCTTCGTGGAATTTTTACAGAGTATTCGTTGAAATAACAATAATTTTTAAGGCGCAGTGCGTGTTCATGCACCCAAATGATGCAGAAGGTGGTCAAAGTACACCAAATAGAATAATTGGTACTCGTTTTTAAGCGCGAAACACGTATTATAACGGCACAATACACTTATTTCGCGCCGAAGGCGCGAAAATTTTTTGAAAAATGGGCGTTTTCAGCAGGAAAAAATTCCTGGGGGGCAACACAATTTCGGGGGGGAATTCCCCCATTCCCCTCCTGGCTACGCGCCTGATACGTACGTACTACGTATACATATATACAAAATATATATACTGCAATTAAATTAGCACCACATCAGTCACACAAAAAATGCACAGCATCATCGTTAAAACGATATATTCATTAATTATCTCCGTCCCGATTTGAAATTCTATGCGTTTACACAAGATAGAGAAAACAAAGGACAATTCACGTGGAGACAGGCTTGGCCTTACAAAAACATTTGTTCTGGTTATAAATAAACAACAAAAAGACTTTCATTTTACCGCACCGCATCGAACCAGCCAAATCAGTCATAAACATCCAAGCAAAAATCAACAGAAACATAGGATAGAATACGTATGTAATTATATAAACTATTTTAGAAATGCATAAACATCAAACGTCAAAATATTAACATTGGAGTAGAGATGATCTTTAGAACCTAATTTTAGGTCGGTTCACGTGGAATGCCTTTGAGATACCGCCTGAAACCCAAACAAAGGCTGCTGACTTGTGACTGGAGTAGTTTTTCCAGGGTTGTTTACCGTGTCCCGTTGGAAGTCGTGCAGTCTGTAGCAGTCTGCGATTAACGCACGGGCATGCATACGTATTATATATATATACGTACATTTGCGCATCGTAGAAGCGGAATATATGCTGAATATATATATGAATATAGAAGTTGACATATACGTATATATAATGGGATTGTTTTCAGCTTTGAAGTTCCCCTTGCCAGTTCCCGTCTAAACAAGACAGAGAACAACAACACACCATGACGTCATTTATAGGATCACCCCTCTCCTCTCCGAACATAACTATATAAATGATGTGCCATGTAAGCTAGCTGGCTTACGTATGTTTTCCAATTTCTTTTTCTCGGTTTCCTCTCCTCTCCCTCGCCTTTAGGAATTGTGTACACGACCGTTTACATGATAAGTTTCTGTGCTCATGCAAGTCTATTATATATATATATATATATATATATATATATATATATACGTATATATGCGTATACATGCGTAGTAATGGCTTAGCTAAAGTTATCCCAGTTTTCCCAAATACCATCCGTCTGAAGTGTTGCACTAGGTAATGATGAATTGCTTGCTATGCTTCCAAAGACAATTCTGCAACAATTAAGCGGCAGTCATTGCCAAGAGCATGGAGAGCAGTGTCGAGAAAATAGGAGTAGCAGCTGATGGAGTGACTGGGAGGGAATCAATGGGGAGGTGCAGCCGCAGCTCCTCCCAGAAATCAGACGAAGCGAAGTGCAGACAGGCTCTCTTCCAAATAACTCAGCAGCAACCCCCTCCACACCATAAAAAAGAATTCCTACACCCAGGCTGTGTCTTCAGTCGGAACAGGCTTTTCTATCACCTCTCCCAAGACATGGTTATGATTCATAGTTAGTGTCTGGGACACTTAAGACTCACTTATCCTCCGTCCCCCACTCCCTTGCTCACTCCGCCCCTCACCTGAGATACCAACCTTCAGGCTTTACTCAAAGAAGTAGGGCGCAGGACTCTGTTCAGGACATGTTTGAAAATATAGGTTTTATCCTTTTAGCACCCCATTATCCTTTGGTTTCCCAGGTATATACGTATGCATCCATCCAAGGTGAACAGTCAAACAAGGAAAGCGGGACGCCACCTTAAACTGTGTCATCAAAGAGCAATTTCATCTTCCTCCTCTCCTCTCCTCTTCTACTTTCCTTTTTGAAACACTTCTGAAACAGTTTTTCCGCAAAGGGCTTGCCAAACACAGACAGAACTCCTTATTAGATGCTAAGAAAGGAATTAGCTACTACATACAAGCTACGTAAATGGCAGGCAGGCAGCAAGCATTACGTAGCAGATGCCGTCAGTCGGGTTGTCCCTGACGTCAGCAACGTATATACGTAGCTAAAAACTGAAAAACGGACAACGTTTTCAAAGAAGGGCAAATTTTCAAGAGAGAGAAAGTCAATTCTCCAAAGTGTAGACGAAACTGGAAAGAAACAGAAAACTCCAGTAGAAGACAGAAAAAAGAGGGGTGTATGTCAAGCAAGTTTTTTCATCCCAGTCAAGTCGGCGGCCGCCCGCCCGTCTTCCCACATCAATTCTCATGTCCAGAAATAGTATCATCAAATAGGAAAAAACGTCAGAACAGAAGACAAGCTCACACTACTAGACATCCACATATCACACATGAAAAACCACATTTTTGAACTCAACTGTTTGGAGCCAATTGTAGCTCAAAGGTTACGTATGCTTATGTACGCCCACGTAAACGGCATATATACATAGCTAAACCATTATGTCAACATGCTGCATAGGTAGGTTTGGGCAGCTTGACAAACTCAAGCAGCTAGCAGACTTTTTTATTTTGACGGAGTATAAAAAGCACAGTAAAGAGGGGAAGTGTAGTCTGTTGTCTAGCACACAGTCGCTAAGACAATGTCAAGTCAAAGTCAAGTCAGTCCCCTCCTTCTATATGATGCTACTTAATTCCAAAAACGGCTGACAAGCAGAAAATGTCTCCTTTTAGCTTTAGCTCTTTTCAACAGCCTGCTACTCTATAACAAGGTGTTTTCGGGAAGCTAAAACCAGACGCGAAACTGACAACTCTCTCCCAGCCAGGCCTAAATCCAGTATCAGCCAGTTTATGGAAACGATTTATGAAGCCCCCCCCTTCTTCCTACACCCGAGAGACAATGTAGACCAGTCAAACCAGTCGAGCCAGTCTACTATACATTGCTACATCCACAAACAACAACAATAATCCCCCCGTTTCAATGAAACAACAGCTAAGCAGACGCTCTAACAAATAAACAACAAAAAGTCCAACCTAAGTTACAAATGTAAGGAAGAAAAAACGCTCCTTAGACTTGACATCAACAACCCAACCAACACAAATCAGTGCTTCTATTACGTGCATAGAGATGCACCGGGGCCGGGGCCTGAAATAGAGGGTCTAAATCGAAAACTTTCAACAATTTCTTAAAAATTCAAATTTAGTAAAAAAATTCAGGTACTCAAACATTACTATATATTGCTGTTTTCCTTCAAATCGGTGAGAAAAAGACGATTTTTAACATTGACCTATTTTTGTCGTTCGAAATGTTGGTCAAAAAATGTCAAAAAATTTACAACACTAAGCTAGTGTTTGGCCCCGGCCAGGCGTTTATTAAGCTTTGCGAGTAACACACAAACACGCACACTCCACTAGTACGTAGCACTTTAGTTCATCTCTTCCTATACTTTAAAAGGTACCTATGCACGTATCACACAATTACACAGTTGTCAGGCAGGCAATTAGTAGGTACATTACTAGTATATATTAGTATATAATTAGTAAGTATTATATATTATTAGTAAGTAAGTAGGTACATGCTTACTCGTAATTGTCCTTGGGGGCATCCTCATTGCCCAGAGTGAAGAGGACTCCCATGCCCAGATGGAGGCGTCGACCGCGACTGAATGCTGCCTGCAATGATCACAAGTGCACAACAGTAAACGAGTCCACAGATTCTCCATCATCACTACGCAATGGAAAAATAAAAACAGTCCTAACCAACCGGAAAGCAGATTCGGAAACGAATTGTAATTCAAATCTACGTACTACTTTATATGGGCTGAGTTGACAACAAATTTTTCGGTTTACCTTTAGCTCCGTTCCCTCTTCCGAGTCTGATTTTACTAGCATTAGTTCGGTTGAGGCAAACCACTCAAACCCAAGCAAAAACTGTAAACCTCCCTCCGTGGGCGTATATATACAGGAGGAAGGGGGTTTGGGGGTTGAAACCCCCTTCCTTTTGAGTTAGATTTTATCAATACTCCATTACAAAAAGCGAAAATTTTGTCAAAACCCCCTCCTTTTCAAAATCCTGGATAAGCCCCTGCCTCCCTCCAAATCTGGCCACATTCCCTGAGATCAGATTCACAGCGTAGAACAAACAGGATTCGCCCGCACGGGAAGGTCTCTTCTCAGCGCTCAAAACCAGAAGCAGAAAAAAGATGAACAATTTGGACTTTCACGTTTTGATAATATGTTATCCATTATCAATTGAAGGTTCACGTATCTTTTTATACGTATGAAGGAAATGTTGAATAGTACAGCCAGAGTCTGATGTAAGCAGCCTGTGTGACAGATTCCTGCCTTAAGGACCTACGTACATACATACCTCTTCGACGTTATCCTCCGCCTTCTCAGAACCATGTCTGGATCGAATCCCACTCTCCAACATCAGACCATGATTCAACAAACACCTAAATACATACAATAAACAAACAATGCAACAGCAGCCTACTGCCTTCCACTTATACCACAGTCACTGTGCTTATTCTGGCTTGTTGTTCCTAGCCCAAAATTTCTGGAGGGGGCGGGGCACCGATTTCTGATTGGGGGATGTTCAAAAATGCTTAAAAATAGCTAATTTTTGCTGCTGAAGCAAAGAATTGAACGATTTTCAACTGATCTAAGCCAGCTTATTTCTAGGGATTTTTTTCTTGGGGGGGGGCCCAAAAGTCTGATTTTACAAAATTTTCACTATTTTAGTCTGAAAACCATTTAAAATTAATCATATTTAACGATTTTAACAGTCTTTACACAGGAAACGTAAAAATTAGAAAACTACAAAAACTTTTTCAAAAATATAATTTCAGCCTAAAACGAAGCCAGGGACACCCTGCAAAAATCAAACATTATCAAATGTTTTTAAATAAACATAACATTTAGCCTATTTTCTGCACATTTCAACCGTCTTTAATCGTCAACATTTGCTAAAATTCTCCCATCCTCAGCGAGCTCTCCATTGACGGCTCCCATGCAGACTTCCTATCCTACTCCCCCCAGCCCGGAAAAAGACTAAAAACAAGACGACAGACCTTCGCTGAAGACTATGCAGAAGGAGGGAGGTCTCCGCGGGTCCAATGGCGTCCGTGGTGGACCAGGACGGGGAGACGAGGAGCTGGTTCAGGACGTTGTTGGTGGAGAGGGATCGAAGCGGGCCGCAGCCGCCGCCGCTTCCTCGCCCAGTCCCGTGGAGGTCCCCTGGCGGACTCGGCGTTCGCTTGAACAGCTTGTCCGGTATGTCCATCGGAATGCTGCGGGCCAGCACTGAAAAACAAACAGAAAACAAAAACTAAGGTCATTCATACACAGGGCGAGTTGAAGTCATTATCCAGCAGTAAAAACAAAACAAAACAGCAGTCAAGGAAACTGAGTGTTGGATATTAGTCATAATACGTATATATCTATCTACCTAATGTTGCACTTTTCTTTTCCCATTTATACACAATATTTGCCTGCTAAATTCTCTGTAACAACACATGTCATCGAAAAAGAGAGCACACAGGACACAACTCGTCTGTCCCTTGGCCACCTTACCACCTTACCAACAGAATTGGCCCGGAGGAGTTCCGTGAAGGATCTGACCGAGGAATATTGACTGTCATTGTCGGACTCGGACTGGCCACTGCTCCCTGTCGTGGCGGTGGTCAGCGGCGGAGGCGGGGCCGCGGGAGTCGTCGTCCGTCGTCGGAGCGGAGCCCCGCCACCGCCGCCGCCACCACTCTCATCAGAGGAAGTCGTGAGGGCTCCTCCTCTCCCAGTCCCGGTGCCACTTCCGCTCTCACTGAGACGATGCTCTCGCTGCTGCGGCTGCGGGGAGGAGCGCTGACGGTGAGACTGTGAGAGGCCGTGCGACGACGCTCGCTCCGACGATGGCGGCTGGACACTGCTCTCCGCCCCGCTCGTTGTTTCACTGAAACAAAAACAGGGCAGAATTAGACAAACAAAAAACACAAAAACGCTCCTGCGTTGTAAAAATGTATCACAGATGTTACAATTTAGAAAACATCTTTCAACTTCTGAGGGGCACCTCCAGAGACTGCCGCGTCCCCCCCCCTCCATTTTTCTGGCTGCGCTAGTGAGCTGCATAGATATATACATACGGAAGTGTACAAACAGCTTATGGAAATGAATTTTAGCAAATATATATAGACATGCAGTATCAAGAGTACACAATAGAATAAGAGTACGTATAAAGCTCTTACACAACTATAAGGTACTAAACGTGCTAAGGCATGCGCGGCTCCTTAACCTGGGACCCTATCCGAAAGATTCGATGGGGGGAACCCACTTTGCACTACATACGTAATTATATGCATGCTTTCATATAAACACATATCCGCTCACTGATTGGCCCATAATTAGCCTAAAGTTTACTGTACTTTACTAGTAAATTTTACCGAAGCCGGGAGAATTATATGCGTACGCATTTAAATTGATAGAAACAGTATGAGAAAGGGGTTTGGGTTTTATCTGGTACGTAAGTATAGTTTGAAGTTCCGGTTTTGCCATAGACGCTCCCAACTAACAAGAGATAAGAAAAAGTAATTTACTTAAAACTAACAGCTGAATTAGATGACGGCAGGGACAGACAGGCGTATATACTTGGCAGGAAAAAGATTTACTTGGAATGAAAAAACGTGGAAACCGGCCCCAGTCAAACCAAGCCATAATTCTTCCGTTAACACAGACGTATATATTGCGTTACTTAGGTACTTTTCCGACAATGACGTTTTTGCAACAAGTGCACGCACACATGCATCCTGTGGTTTTTTTATTGGGGGGGGTGCTCCCCCCTAACTTTTTGGTTCCCCCCGTTACTCACCCTAGAGTGCCTAGAAATAGCCAAATTTTTAGGATACGTTTTAAGAAATATTGTTTCTATTGGTCCAAAATTTCAAAAATTTTCCGGCTGACCCGGAATTTTTTGTTACAAAGATCATTTATTTTGGCACTGTAACTGATTTTTGAATGTGTTTAGCTTAGTAAACAGCATACCCAGAAAATGCGCTAATGTTAGAGCATCTGCAGCAGTGCAGCGTTTTTAGGGAATTCTACAGCTCTGCCTTTTCCCCACTTGATTTTGTCCCGAAAGGCATATATTTGCAGTACAGTGAAGACTCCTTTTTATACGTACGTTGCATGCGAGCAGAGAGAGAAACCGCTAATTATTATACATTAAGATTTCACTACGCATAGGACAACCTCATCTCATTTCATGTACCTATACCTACGTACGTCATAGCTAACCTAAACTGAAATTTTTTTCCACTGGCTTATCTCTGAGAGTGATACAGAAATAGGAATGGCTTCAAGTGAAGAGAAGCCAGCATAATCAATTTCTTTCTCTCTCAATAATGAGTTCATGCAGCAGATTCGTGTGGCACAAAAATATAAAACCAGAGAATTTGCATAATACAGCTATATATATACGTTACGTTCGTAGCTAATGGCTAACTAGGTAACAGCTGGGGGCAGGTGAGCTTGTCATACGTAGGCATTCACGTGCAAAAAAATATACGTATATAGACATATAGCCAATTACGTATATACTACAGCTTTCTATAGCTATATATAAAAATATTTGACCGAGTCGTCACACAGAGAGGAGACTGGAATTATTGGAACAGCTGACACCGGTTTCGAAATCTGTCTGAAAATCATTTGAATTTGCTCACGAGAAGATCACAAGAGACTAGAGATGAGATCAGGGCCGACAAGGCCCGGGCCGGGCGGCGCAAACCTGGTTTCCAATCAGGGCCGGGCCGGGTCGCGCAGCTCTCAACGGAAAAAGCCCGGCCCGGCCTTGCCAAGCCCTGGCGCTTTTTACATATATATTTATCTATTGAAGATAAACATTTTCCAATTCTAATAGTCTTTGCCTTCCTGACTTCAACTTTCTTGCTTTCTTTCCTCCAAATGAGACTGCATGTGCCAAATATTGTTTGAGGTTATGCACTGCTTTTTGAAATTTTAGTTGCAATTTTAGTTTGAGTACCTGTTTGTAGAGACCTTCACGGGCCTGAATTTTCAGGCCCGGCCCGGCCCGTTAAAACTTCTGCTCGGCCCGGCCCGGCCCGGCCCGTTTCAAAAATTTTGGACCTCGGCCCGGCCCGGCCCGCTCCAACTTAGGCCCGGCCCGGGCCCGTTTTACTAATTTTTTGCCGTTGCCCAAAACAAAAAATTTTTCGTTTTTCGGAACTATTCGTGTTTAACCATTTTAAGCGATTTCTCAGGCTCATATTTTTATTAAGTATGTGCAGTCCTCTGTTCGGTTCTTTGTGCTTAATAGGGAACAGGTCACTGCTCAGCTCGCCGATTCAACGAAAGCACGAAATATACTATAAATTAGGAAGAAAGCATATATACATACTAAATATTAAAATAAATAAAACTGCATTTAGGATGATAATGTACAATTTAGAGATAGTATATAAACACAAGTACACTAACTAAGTCCTGCAGTACAAAGGCCAAAGTACAAAATGTCAAGCTGCAAAGACGTTAAAAAGCTACTAAATTCAAGAAAAATCGAAATATAATTCCACTGACTATACATAGAAAATTTATATTAGAAATTAATAGAATTTCTAATAAAAATTGACAAAATTGAAAATAAGACAAAACTTTTAACTGAAAACACCAGGCCCGGCCCGAAGCCCGGCCCGCTCCAGTACTAGGCCCGGCCCGGCCCGGCCCGCACTCAAATTTTTCCTACCTCGGCCCGGCCCGGCCCGGCCCGTTCCACCTTAGGCCCGGCCCGGCCCGCGGGCCGGGCCGGGCCGGGCTTACGGGCCTGAGTGAAGGTATCTACCTGTTTGTGTAGGTCTGCTTTCCAGTTCAACCTACTATGTAACTAGCCTATCTTAGCTCACTAAAGCAGTGAACCACTTCGGTAGTTCAACCTCGGTATCAAGCATGGGGTGACAAAGCAATTTAGTCCTCCGATTAATTTCCTTAGTACGGTAGGATGCTTAGTTTTCGTTACGAATGGCTTCTTCAGACTCCAAATATTCAAAACCACAACACGTTTCACTTCATAGAACTTCAGAGCACATCAAATAAGAATATTTAAAAGATCAGGGCTTTTCAGGGCCGGGCCGCGCAGACAAAAACGGCACTCAGGGCCGGGCCGGGGCCTGAAATTTGTGACACAGGGCCGGGCAAACCTAGAATTTGAGCAGGGCCGGGCCCTAAAAGTCAGCCCTGATATCATCTCTACAAGAGAGTGTCATGAATATGTTAACCATTATATAACGTACAATTCTACTAAATATATACGTATACAAGTAACAAAAATGCTCCGCACAAAAGGGGATAATATGTGTGTTGGGCCTATGTCTGTCGTTTAAATTCCGGTTGAGAAAGCAAGTATATAAATCCGACACAGCAAGTTTGGGCGGGTGGTTCTATGGCGAAAGTTGTTCAGTTCGATGCGGGCCTTCATTTGACTCGAAATTTGACCACTTTTGAAAATTTTAATTTTTGACCCAAAATCGCCTAAGTCCCCACCTCACCCCACCACAGCCCTCTACAGCCACTTTAGGTACGCACTTCTATGACAAAAGTTGCTCAGTTCGATGCGGGCTTTCATTTGGTACCAAATGTGACCACTTTTGAAAATTTTAATTTTTGACCCAAAATCGCCTAAGTCCCCACCCTACCCCACCACAGCCCTCTACAGCCACTTAAGGTACGCACTTCTATGACAAAAGTTGCTCAGTTCGATGCGGGCTTTCATTTGGTACCAAATTTGACCACTTTTGAAAACTTTCATTTTTGACCGAAAATCGCCTAAGTCCCCACCCCACCCCACCACAGCACTCTACAGCCACTTTGAGCATGCTGTTCTATGACAAAAGTTGCTCAGCTCGCTTAGGGCTTTCATTTGGTACCAAATTTGACCACTTTTGAAAACTTTCATTTTTGACCGAAAATCGCCGAAGTCCCCACCCCACCCCCACCACAGCACTCTACAGCCACTTTGAGCATGCAGTTCTATGACAAAAGTTGCTCAGCTCGCTTAGGGCTTTCATTTGGTACCAAATTTGACCACTTTTGAAAACTTTCATTTTTGACCGAAAATCGCCTAAGTCCCCACCCCACCCCACCACAGCACTCTACAGCCACTTTGAGCATGCAGTTCTATGACAAAAGTTGCTCAGCTCGCTTAGGGCTTTCATTTGGTACCAAATTTGACCACTTTTGAAAAATTTTATTTTCGACCACTTGACCCCCCACCCGACTGACCCTTCAAACGGCAAAGTGGAACCAGCCCAGCAAAATAGGTACGTCTGACGGCAAAACGGATACCGGGAATGAGCTGGGCACACCAGAAAACCCCTATAGACAAAGTTTTGAGAGGCCAGGTAGAGCCTACTATGGACCTCCAGGAAGCGGTTTCCGACTTGACCCTCCAGACGGCAAAGTGGAACCAGCACAGCAAGATGGGTGGGTCTGACGGTAAAACTGACTGCGGGAATCGATTCTCCGTGCCAGAAAACCATTGTATATAAGATTTGAGCGTTCAAAGTTAAATAGATAGCGAGAAATTTCGATTTTTAATTTTTCGAATTTTCGCCATCTTTGACGGGCCACTGTGGTCGCTAGGGAAGTGATAGAGAAACGCAACCTGGACCGTTAGTTAGTTCAATATATGTAATTTCTGAATATAAAAAGAAATCAGCTCCAGCTCGTAACGTTCGACCTGAGCGACGACCACAAAAATGGTCACTTTTCGCTATGAGCCGACTTTGCGGCGCCACTGCGGCGCTGTGGCGCAGCTGCGGCGCAAAAAAAGTTGTGATTCTTAAATTCTTTAGAGGGTACTACTAGACCCCATAGCCCTTTAGGTTGGCCCACCGCTGCAGATCACGTGAAAGCGGCGAACATTATGTACAATACAACCATCAAATAGGAGAAACCGGAAAAAAAAAACATCGCCGCCATAACCGGTCCGGGGCGCAACTTTTTAACGGTAAGTGATACGGGGCTGAAACTTCACAGACATACTAAACTCGATGTGCTCTACAATTTGCGCATGAAATCTGCGCAGGATCTGCGCAGGATTTTGCGCAGCTTCTGCGCAGCTTATTTTACACTGTCTCCAGCCACTTTTCACACATATTATAGGGGTCGCTGCCGCGACCCCTATGATACATATAATGCTACACATGCTTATCTCTAGTACATAACTACAGAGAAGAGAGGGGATCCACTACTATATACAATACGTAACTATTGAACACCCAAATGACATCTACCAAAGAATAGATCCCCATCATCCCGTTCAAATTTTAGTTACATACAATTTCACTGAAATATATAGCTATCGTTTAGCTGATTCGCACCCAAATTTGATGATTTTATTTAAATAATGGACACTAAATGTCGCTGTTGTGGTACTTGTGTTCTATTGTTTATGTTAACCACTTTATGAAAATCCTCCGCTTGGAGGATCTCTTATGAAAAGCTGTCATTCGCTCAGGATGACGGCACCTTATCGCAAACCCTGCGTTTACGTTAGGGTATAATCACTGATCTTTCACTGAGTACAGCTTAATTTATCACTGCTTTTGTTGTGTCTATTGTATCAATGTATATACGTATTTATGCACTAATTGTATGCGTGCTTCTAACATCACGTATGTCTGGAGTTGGTCGCCAGGGGACGAAACGACTTTTTATCTAAAAATGGGTGGTTAATTTAATCACTAAAATAACCTGATTGTAAGCCCCTGATGAGTCCCACAATCAGGTCAGTCGGAGTTGGTCGCCAGGGGACGAAACGACTTTTTATCTAAAAATGGGTGGTTAATTTAATCACTAAAATAACCTGATTGTAAGCCCCTGATGAGTCCCACAATCAGGTCAGTCGGGCATAACAAGGCGGTCCGTATATGAAAATGATGCACTTATATATGTAATCTGGCACAATGATCTTGCACTTCTTATTTCTATACCACAACAGTCTACAATTTTACTGTCATAATTTTATAAATATGGTCCACATTAATCTTTGTTTTGTTTTGTGGTTCTTTAATTTGCTCTGCCCTTGGTGGCCAGGAACGGTTCTGAGGTTTGCTCCCACCTGGTTGCCTTGGGCCGGTGCGGATTCGCACCCAAATTTGATGATTTTATTTAAATAATGGACACTAAATGTCGCTGTTGTGGTACTTGTGTTCTATTGTTTATGTTAACCACTTTATGAAAATCCTCCGCTTGGAGGATCTCTTATGAAAAGCTGTCATTCGCTCAGGATGACGGCACCTTATCGCAAACCCTGCGTTTACGTTAGGGTATAATCACTGATCTTTCACTGAGTACAGCTTAATTTATCACTGCTTTTGTTGTGTCTATTGTATCAATGTATATACGTATTTATGCACTAATTGTATGCGTGCTTCTAACATCACGTATGTCTGGAGTTGGTCGCCAGGGGACGAAACGACTTTTTATCTAAAAATGGGTGGTTAATTTAATCACTAAAATAACCTGATTGTAAGCCCCTGATGAGTCCCACAATCAGGTCAGTCGGGCATAACAAGGCGGTCCGTATATGAAAATGATGCACTTATATATGTAATCTGGCACAATGATCTTGCACTTCTTATTTCTATACCACAACAGTCTACAATTTTACTGTCATAATTTTATAAATATGGTCCACATTAATCTTTGTTTTGTTTTGTGGTTCTTTAATTAGCTACGACACGACAAAACAGCATGTAGAAAGCAACATAAAAACTGTGGAACTGAGTGTACAAAGCTTTCTCCTTCCCAAATTTTCAGTTTTCGCACTTCAGCTCAGGCCATCACAAATTTCTGTCCTGTACAAATAAATGCAATTTTGTTTTCACCCGCCGGTCGCCGGACACCAACAACACTGTTGTTGCAACAACCGAAGTTTCTTGTCTTCTAGCTGTTGATAAAATTAGAATTAACAAACTTTTGAAAACGTTTTGCAATCGCTCTGCCGTTTGCAACATGTAATGGCATCCTAACAGACCAGTTTTTCTTCCCCAAAATTCCAAAACCTTTTCAAATAATTTCTAAAGAATAGTTTCTCCTTAGCCTACCCTACACTTTTCAAAATTGCTACAAAATTCCAAACTTCATTTTCATTGTGTGCTGCTGAATGCGCATATCGTTGCAGTGTAAAGGAAAACGGACCTAAAGAAAAGCGGCGGCAATCAAGCGCGAAAATCGACATTAGTCGCTTCACTCTGAGAGAAAAAAGTTCTATATATATATATATATATATATATATATATATATATATAGTCATATCAGGTTTTTCCTTGCTTGTTCATGCACCAAAATGATGCAGAAAGTGGTCAAATACGGTAACTGGTACTCATTTTTAGTGCGAAACACGCATTATAATAAGAAAATACACATATTTCGCGCCGAAGGCGCGAAAATTTTTTGAAAAATAGGCGTTTTACACACGTGGCAGGAAAAATTCCTGGGGGCAACACAATTTCGGGGGGGGGGAATTCCCCCCATTCCCCCCCCCCCTGGCTACGCGCCTGCATACAGCTATATATATATATGTAATGTATATCATATACATATCATATCATATGTATATCTGGGGTTTTTTACTGGGGGGGGGGGGGGGGGGGGGGGGGGGCCCCCCCCCACTTTTTGGGGTCCCCCCCCCCCCCACTCGACCTCTTCCCCCCCCCACTCGTTCCCTTCCCCACTTTTTTGGGCTTCCCCCCCCCCACTCACCCTAAGGTGCCCAGAAAATGCCAAATTTTTAGGATTTTTGGTCAAAATTTTCAAAAATTTTCCGGCTTCGCCGGAATTTTTTCGTCAAAAATGGTCTATTTTGGTGCTAAAACTCAATTTTTGAGCACTTTTAAGCTTAGTTATAGCAGTATATGTAGAAAACAGGCTTTTTATACTGTATTTTTGGCATTTCTAGCCCATTTTATTTCCCCCCCACTTTTGGACCTCCCCCCCCACTAGTGGGGGGCGGCCCCCCCCCACTCGTCCCCCCCCCACTTATTTTTGCCTAGAAAAACCCCAGTATATGTCGCAGTAAATTCTGTATTCAGCAAATACTGTATTTACTGGCCGATTTCAGTAAATACGGTATTTACTAGTAAGAATGGTATTTTCTTTAAACTTCCTATCTTTACACGTAAATACCATTTTTACTGAAACTCGTCCAGTAAATACTGTATTTTCTAGTAAATTCTGTATTGTATCTTAAACGCCTTTGTCTTTGCGTGTGGCTGGGAAAACAAGGCATGCCGACGTCATATTTAAAGTCAAAAGATAGACCATGCATAGTCACAATATGTACAAAGGGGGTGCATGATCATTAAACTTCAGAAGCTTAAAACATTAGTTTACAAAATGAAAAAATTATTTTAATTCTAGCACAGCTTTTAAAATCAAAACAGATGTGCACATGTATTATATATTCACAAAGAATCACGATTCATTAAAAATTAATAAGTTACTGTATGGTCTTGAACCTGCTTTTCCTAATTTAAAAAATACACAAATTGCATTTTTAAAACTTTAAGTAAACTTTTAGTGTATGTTTAATTAAGATGTCAGCAAAGTACCTTTTCAGGATAACCCCCCCAGGCCCAGATTCCGCAAAACTTGACCAAATGAGCTGAAATTTGGAATGGGTATGTTTTCGACCACGCTGAGTTTTCGATTTCGCGAAATTCGATTTTTTCGATTCGCAAGGGGGGGACCAAGGGGAACCGAAAAATTTTTTGTCTTCGATTTTGCTGAAAAGTTGTATTCAGAGGTTTTCGGGATCGCAGAACACGAATCTGAAATCCATTTTTCGATTCAACTTTTCGTTAGCTTAGTATAAGTAGTTTAAGACAGAATACAGAATTTACTAGAAAATACCGTATTTACTGGACGAGTTTCAGTAAAAATGGTATTTACGTGTAAAGATCGGAAGTTTAAAGAAAATACCATTCTTACTAGTAAATACCGTATTTACTGAAATCGGCCAGTAAATACAGTATTTACTGAATACAGAAATTACTACGACATATACATGGTTTACGATGCACTAATAAAATGTGAATCTCTATTTGGCATCATCGGTTTTTTTAGCACGTGAATGAAAAGTTGGAAGCCGTTTAAATTGCAAACGGCAATGTCAGCGTTGGCAATCAAGCTTTCGTTAGCAGAGCGTGATTTGTATGAAAGAGAGCCAACGAATGGAAATTCCACCACTTTTAATGACCAAAGAACAATCAGAAAAGGCAGTCCAACTGTGGCTACGTGCTCCTATTTTAGGTTATTTATTATCCCCATATGCCAGATAGCAGGCGCCAAACAGCTGTGAGATAAATGTGCGTACGTACGAAATGAATGAAAGTTTGAATAAGGAGACCTTTTCAGTATCACAAAAAATTCCACAGGACAGAGCAAGCGATGTCGAGGCTGAAAAAAGTTGTGAAAATTCAACTCTCTGGGTCCTACGTATGTTGTCAAACCCCAGGTTAATTTAGCTATCGTTAACACATGAATCTAACGCGGGCAGGCACTTGATTAATAACATACAATAAATTTTTCGTAAAAAATATCAACCTATTTTTAGCCTTAATCCAATTCAATCTTAATCCACCAATCTTAATTTTTGAGAAGTTTTTCGTTTCTCCATGCAAACTAATATCAAAAGTATATACTAATTTTTTGTCTTTTTTGCGCTTCCCTCCCTGCAAACTTACTGATTTTTGCTCCCTCCAAACGTTTCACCGCACCCTCCCCCCGAAAAATCCCGAAAAAACTTAGGATAGATAGGCAAATCTTCGTAAAGGTTTCTACAAATTAGCCTATAAAGTTGCCAAAACCCGTTTTAGGAATGTCTCCAGCCAATAGCTGCAATCATTGCGAAAGATTGCGAAACCTCACCACCCACCAATAAAATTAAATAATTTGTAATGACTTAAACCAACTTAAACATTTTTTACCGTAACAGCCGTAACACAAAATATATACGAAGTTAAAAGATATCTATCAAGTCACTGTATCTTAAGTCACTCCTCTACAGTTTACGGCAAGACTAAGAAACTTGTAAAGGCCTAGGACTAGGAAAGTGTTGCTCTACGCATCGTTAGCACACTGGTCATGTTAAGTAGGCAATCAATGCAGCACATGCCAGCCGGCTTATTTAATGCGATATATATATATATATATATATATATATATATATATATATATATATATATATATATATATATATATATATTGGAAATATCCTCAAACAATAAAAGAAAGATAGTATATACTCTTATTATCTGCACTGCTAAGTATATACAGTGCTTATTCTAGGGAATTTCTCTTGGGAAAGCTCTTTGTGGCCTCTAGCGCAAAATTTTACCAAATTTTTCTGAAAGCACGCCAAAAAATTTAGTAAAGTTTTATAGTATTACTGGAAGGAAACTTTCGATTTTAGTGCAAAAATAAACTGGTTTAGAGCAGGCAAAACTCTAGAAGGAAAATCTAAGGCGAAGCAGGAAAATTTTTGAAAATCTGATCTTCTGAGCTATTTTTTCATGACAAAATTTGGTACCAAAGGGGCCCGGCAGCTACTTTGGAGATGTTTCTAATTTTGTGGGAAGGTCGTTCGTTTATGGGAGGGCCCGCCCCTCCAGTAGAATAAGCCCAGACGTGCCTGGTATATACGTATAAGCATGTTGAAGCTGTTTTCGGTTGGTGTAAAGGTGACTGGAACCGGCAGTTTGCTACGTGTCAGAAGTCCCTCCACTACAATTCACCGCTGGTCTGGTGGTAGAGAAATTGTGCTCAGATTATAGGACTTCCAGAGTGCAATATACGCATCGTTAGCACACTGATCATGTTAATACAGCACATGCCAGCCGGCTTATTTAATGCAATTCTTCCGTCACCACGTGTGCACATATTTACATACATATATACATACGTATATACGTATATCAAACAACGTCGGTGAATATACCTATACTTAACATTATGATTATAATACCTGCACAGTGTAATACTAGCTATACCAGACTAAACACAGGAATCAAGAGAGATTCACTCTTCATTCCTACCACAGACCACCCACACAGCACAGGCACAGGCACAACTATATAGTCCAATCTTTTCTTCCTGAAAGAGATTAGAGACTACAGGAAAGCTGTAACAGAAACAGAAACAATAGTCCAACCTGATAGTGGGAGGCTTTGGCTTTCTCTGCTTTGGTCCTGGAAACACTTTGGACAGCACTATTTGAGGAGGACTCCTGTAACAGCAACAACAAAAATGATGTAACAATAACATGAAACGACACAGGCTGACAAAGGACAGAAACATAAATACATTTCGAAACTGATAAGCACTGGGTGCACGTTGCACAGAGGTCACACACACGACAAACACAAGTACGAATTATGTCCAGTATTAAGCATATGCATATATACCGTATTTGATGGAGCTTTAGGGTCTCCCCTTTGTAGGACATGGCGACGGTCCCGAACACCAGTTCGCTCAGCATCTTCACATCTGAACGAGGCTTCCATAGCTTAAAAACAACTCACAAAAATAGACATGATGTAAGGAACACTTTCTTAAGTAAAGACTTTTTCTTTAGATAAAAACAAATGAGTTAGCTGATCTTTATATATATATATATATATATATATATATATATATATATATATATATATATATATATATATATATATATATATATATATATATATATATATATATATATATTATAACACTCAGCAGCCGGACTACAAACGCCTTTGGTTGGGTTTAGTTATACTCTACTACAAATGTACAGCATTAATAAAATAAATCAAACGGTGGACAACGATATACACAATATTTATGTACCTCAAATTTTCCATCAGGGGAGATGTGAACCCCTTTTCGACCCGACTTCGAATTTGGTGATCCACACTGAAATTAAAAAGCCATATACACTAAAATGTGATGTACTCTTCTGTAGTTATCCTACAGGGTGTTTTTTACCGGGGGGGGGGTCCCCGAAATTGCCCTCTCTCACAGAAATCGCTCCCTCCCGAAATTTTTGCTGCCCTGCGGTATTTTTTGGGGCCCAAAGTTTTGCAAAAATAGGTAAATTTTCAAAAATTCGCTTCACCGGAGATTTTCAGCTTTGATCCTGATGAGAACTTTTTCCGTGTACGTTTCTACGTGTAAAATACGCCAAAAATATATACCAATTTTTGGCTCATTTTGCAAAAAACCTTCACCACGAATTTCTCCCCTACCCCGGGCCCGCCCCCCCCCCGGAAAAAACCTAAAAAATACCCTGTCCTAATCTTTAAACAAACCGAAACTACTTTCTCAGATTTAGGCAATCCCTCTGGCAATTTTGCCACTTTCGTGCTTAACCAAAGGTACTACAATACCAGAATGAAACTACGTACGTATATATTTTATGTATTGTTAAGTACGCATTACGTCAAATGTAATATTATATATGAACTTGAAATTTCCGGAATTTATTTAGTAACTTGAAATTTCCGGAATTTATTTTGTAGACTAGTTCTATTTTTTTCAAGAAAATGCGCACAAATGGAATGGCGGACAAAAACGTCATCGCACAGTCATGTAGACTAGACAGCCAAACAATATGGCTTCCGCGCAATCCCGCATTCCTACGTATATATATATACGTATGCAAGGAATCCTGCACAATTGAAAAATGTGTATTAAGCCTGAAAGACTTTTGACTAAGTTAAACTTTTCAAAAACTTCCCCCAAAGTAGCATCGAGTATCTCTATGCTGAATAATCACCATCTTTTTATCCCACACAGACTGAATCATTCAGACGAATGCACATGTGTTAAGGTTATGTATCCAACGTATTTGCAAGCAAAAAATCTCTGGCATGATGCCAACAGTGACAAAACTTTTTTCAACAAAAAATTGTGTAAATGTTTCCCATGCTAGCCAAAGTCAACAAGCACAGACAAGCGAACAATAACTTTCGCTCTTATGCTCACAACGGATTAACTTAAAACCATTGTATATATATGTCTGCTATGCGTTGGCTGTTGGCGCCCAAATCTGCCCTCAGGTAACAGAGGAAAAGAAGAGGATTACTGGTGACGCCAGACTCAAAACAAAGAGAATGGATGGGTCTTCCCCATTCCCCAAGCTAAATTTTAAAACTTAACCAATCCAGCTAAAATTTGGTACGGGTTTTTTTCGGTCACGCTGGGTTCAAATATCACAAAACATTTTCGATTTCTCGAAATTAGAGTATTTCCAATTCGTAAGGGGGATCGAGAGGAATTCAAAAATGTTTTTGCTGAAAGGCTGCATACAGGGAATTTCTGGATCGTAGAACACGAGTCTGAAGTCCGATTTTCGGTTCAACTTTTCGTTTTACTTACTAAAAGCTAAACTTGCAAGCTGTAAGTTTGTACTTATGAGAATCCTTGCTACCAGAAATTGGAAAATTGTGACATTTAAACTCCGCATGGTAGGAAACATATTATATCCATACCAAAAATTTTAGCACTGGGGATGTATAATGTGAGGAATGACCCAAGACACGCACACACTACATACGTATATAATGCGTATACGTACTTCAGAAAGGCGCCGAGGTCGAACAGCGCTGGAGTCAAAGATTAGCTTCTTTTCACTCCATGAGCACTGGCAGAAGACAACCAGGCGCAACTGGTAGGATGGATATCCATTGCCAGGAACATAACTGAAAGACAACACAATGATAAGCAACTGATATTGAAAGATAATGGCACAAGAGCAATAGGAATGTTCGAGGCACTTTATGGAACGGGTCACCACAGGGGCAAAGCTTCGACATGGTCCTGCTCACCCGGTGTCCTTGGATTTACCACAAAATATGAATTTTTTGCTTTTTCAATTGTGAATACGTATATATATACGTACATATATAAAAAATTAGCCCACAAGAAGAGAGCATCATATATACTCTTTCTTGCTTCGCTGTAAAATAAAGAACTGATCAATTATGCCTTAATCAGCGCATTTGGACTGACAACAGAACAAGCACGTTAACAGTACAGGTTCTAGATGTATATTATCGAAAATTTGTTTTCGCAGCATTATGGGATTTTCTAGAAAACCGCTCACAGAGTCACGAATAAGTGATCCGGTTCCATCACTGTGTCACATCACAACTACAACCAGCGCCGACACCTTCTTGGTTAGTTAAGGCCTCTGGAGAATGTCCGTCCTGAGAAGATGGAGTGCGGTGCCGATGCTCATTCGACGGTACTGCGGATTCTCAGCCGTAGAGCCAAAACTGTCTCACCTCAAATGATGACTGCATCCGTGGAAAGGGGCGGCCCTTCTATCTACACAGACTCCGTTACCTCCCACCGTAGTGGCGCCCATTTACCGACCAGTTAAGGATGGATAGCTGGGTGGCTAGAGTCGAGAAAGCTTTGTGGCCTCCGGGGATCGAACCACCGACCGTGAGATCGCAAGTTCCGAACAGAGCCGTAGACCACCCGACCATCTCGACCAGTAGCGGCGCAAGGTTTCTTTGAACGGGGGGGCCGACCGTAAAATCTGGCGACCTCTTTAGGGAAACCCAAAATTTTTGGCAACTCAGGATACAGAAACAGGGTAAAATCAGGCCCCTCTCAAAACAGCTTTTTGTACGTACAAATTTCGACGATTTTATTGTCATTTTCCGAAACATTTTCACCTAACATAAGGGTCCGAAACCCCAAAGGGAAGGGCCAAATCCCCTGGCGCCGCCACGGATCACGACTCACATTTACAGTTAGAAAAAGAAACAAAAAGTGAAAACGAGTGAGGAGACTAACCACAATTCCTGAAAGGGAAAGGGAGAGTCCGACTGGGAATCATTGGACTTGGACTGAGGCGAGCCGCCGCTCGGTGAGGATTTCTTCTTATTACGTTGGAAAATGTTCAATCGAAGGAAGTCCATTCTCAGGCCAAATCATGGCATATCACTCCACAATTATATAATTAAAAATAAAGTAGAAATATATACGTAAGAGTTGCAGAAATGATTCTAAAATAAAAATAACATTCCTGTAAACCTTAAACCGTTCCTCTCCCTATATTCTCATGACCGCTTCGACTGGAGTGAAAAAGATGAAAATATTTGACGACTGGCCGAAATCAAAGGAAATCATCTTCGTGGCAAACATGGCATGGCGCATGGTTATCAAGTAAAGTAAAGAAAGTGTAAGCAAAGCTTGAACTTAAAAAAATTGTTGTCCCCCAGTCCTCAACATGCCAATCAGGAGGTGCTGATTTCAAATCTGGTGTCCAAATTAAAATTCAATCAAAACTGTGTTTGACTGTTTGTACCTATAAATCGAAATCCAAATAAAAATTATATCCGTTCTCCACAAATATTTGAAAAATCGAAATTTCGACACAAAAGAAACAAAATTTTGTGAGTACGGGCTATGTAAGTTACACAAGTTCCAACAAGGCTTATGCGTTTTACACTATATAAATATAATATTTCAAAACTATATATTTTAAGCCAAAACAATCAGCCATTTTTAGCAAACTCAGTTGGCTTGCTGGAATTTGCTGAGGCGGTAACCAAACTTTAGGAGAGAAAAGTAGGGAGGTATAGGTATATATATATAGTCCGGACTCCGGGGGGAGGTCCGGGCCCCCAATGATGAAAAATCGAACCTCAGTTTATGGGTATATCAGAGGCTATAGATGAGGCCTTGGCTTTTGCTTAGTTTCAGGCTTACAGCCGATTAACACGTAAAGATCAAAAAAAGGTCGTCGACCAAAGTTTTGAAGTGGGTAATTTTAGTACCAATCGGCTTATTGCATAGAAATGAGTTTTATATACCCCCCAAGTCCACTTGATCCAAATTTCGGGGAGGGGGAGGTACGAAAAGCACATTGTTTGCTATTTTTCTGCCGTTTTTGGTAATTGTTTGGAAAAATTATGAAAACTGAGAGGGGATTCGGAAACTAAAGGAGGGGGGGGTCGCCCAAGGCCGATTTGGAGGGGACAGGTAACCAATTTCAGGGGAGTCACAGCGATTTGGGCTGAAGAGGGGGAGAGGTCATCTCCAAAGAATACTTGACCAAACCTGGGGTGTTCGCCGCCAAACTTCCCCGCAATACATCAAATATGTAAGTGAATTTCTTGAAAATTACTTCAAACTCATTGCCTTCCCGCCATAATCTTAGTCAGAAGAAGCATACGAGACATAATTCCTCAGTCAAGACAAACTAATGTGAAAAGTCTGACTCGGCCGGCAAATAAAATCCATCAGACTGGGCAGACAGCCAAGCCACGGAAATTAAACGCAATGGCTTGGCTTCCCCGCTCATTTCATTCCAATCCCCGTTAGAAACGCCGAAAATATGGTAAGGCTAACTTCACGCTGGAAAAACTAACATTTCCTTCACCATGTGCGTAAAAATGTGTGACTACAGGTAACAAACCCGGCAAATTTAAGCGGGATACGCACTGAAAAGAAATCTGAGACACACATACATACATGCGCTAGAGGAGTGGCCTACTGGCAGCCCTAGTAGAAAAGTGTGTTAGAAAAATGTGCAGAGCGCAATGAGAGAGACAAGAGACGGGGAGACGGGGCAATCGATTAGACTGGAGTACACGTGAATGAGAGAGCGACAAAAGCGCTGGCAAGATGCCTCTCACCCAGCACAGCGACCTCTAACCACCACAAACGCTGATCAAATGCTCGATAATAATTGAAAAGAAAGTTCAGATGGCAGAGCAAATCTCATGTGAGACTTTTAGTAGTCTGTAAAGGCGACATACTGTCTTGATTGCATGTGAGGAGCGAATTATAACAGTAGCTGAAGTCACCTGTCACTATTTCGGAACACGATATGTGGGCGAAATTAGAAATTATGCAAATTAAGGTTTCGGCTGCTGTCAACTTCATTCTTTTGCAGATTTGCTGCAACAGTGCTGTGTTCGTCCAGGAATAAAACAGTTACAGCTTTTCAAAATTTCCAATTCCTATTGAAAATGGCCTAAAATCGGAACTTTAGTTTTTTGCTTCTGATAACGATAACTTACTCAAATCAAAACCGTTTGAAACGTTCTATAGCTTAATTTGGAGCTAAAAACAGTATCTAAAACTTGTCGAAGATGTTTTTTCGAAATTCCGTTTCTAACTTTTGCAATATTCATTTCCGTGAGACAACCCCAAAAATAATTCAAAATTGACATTTTTCGAAAATTTCCGAACTTTATAAGCATAATATCTACATCAATCGATAGCTTTTTCAATTCTAAAAAACTTTTCTTCTTGACACAAACGTCCATTTTGCAACTATTTGAAGTTATCGGTTAAAAACCGTATGCTCGCGAATTTTCAATTTTTGTGATTGTAGGGTTGTCTCACAAAGAGGATTGCTACGAAAACTGGAAACCTTAAGCTTAGTTCTCACTGCCAAAGTTTTAAGTTTTAAGGTTTTAAGTTTTAAGGTTTTTAGTTTTAAGAAAATTAATTTTAGCAAGGATTGATTCACACTAGTTTGCCAGTTTTTTAAGTTTTAACAGAGTGGAACGGCTCTAGCTGTCAATCAAAAGTGTCCGGGGAATTTTCGGGTCATCCTAATTTCTTGATGCAAGCAACTAAAATTTAGAACTAAGGAACGAACAAAGTCTTAAATTCTAAATTCAAACCAATGAATAAAAAATTAGAAATTAAAACTTAGGAACTTTCACAAATGGCAAAACATTAATGTGCTTAAAAGTTTAGACCACATATTTTGTCCGGGGAATTTTTTGTCATCTTAATTTTCTAATTTCTATTATTTAGATAATAGAAAATTTTACTTAATTTCTATGTTCTATGTTCTATATATTAGATTTTAGAAAATTAAGCCTTAGGGTTTTAAGATTCGAAGTGTAGGTTTTAGAATTTAGAATTTTAGACTTTAGGAATTTTTAAAATTTGTTTCTAAAGTCTAATCTCTAAACTCTAAAGCAAAAATCCTAATTTCTAAAATAAAAGCATTCAATGTGCGCATTTTTGGAGTTGCGCATAATTTAGTCAACGGAAACAAACAGACCCGACGCAGTCTGGCTGTCCGATTGCGCCAACAGTGTTGATCTAGCTTAGGATCAAACTCATACATGAGAACGCTTTAAGAGGCAGATTTCCTGCTTTTTTCTGCTGGGGTCCATAAAAGTGATTAGTTGATTAGTGATTACTGATTGTTTGATTAGTGTAGCTGTTTTTCGAGAAAAGCTTTTGTTGCAGTCCACATTTTATGGTAACATACTGATTGTTGAACTGCTTTATCCAAAAAGAATGAAGTATTTTATTTATCCTCACTGACAGAGTCAGTCAAGGGAAAATTTTGAAAGCAGTCGTAATTTTTTACTTTTTGCACTGGCATTATTCCGATTAAAGTAGTAACAATTTAGATGTGATTAGATTAGAACGCTCAAAGACATGTGACTTCAGAATGACATAAATTATTGTTGCAGCTCATTTTGTACATAGCTTTGAATATCCTCGAAAAACTACTACAGTAATCAACTAATTACTTTTATCAAGAGTACATAATACACAAGAGTATGACAAGTGTCATACGCTATGCATTACAAGCCTGTTACATCCTCTGCACGCTATCGGCTGACCCCCTAGATCAAACCCCCTCACCCCGCCCCTGTATATGTACTGGGTCCAAACGGGGGATCGGGCTTGTGTTTGTATATTTTGTACACTAATTTGTAAATCATGCAAGCTTGTACCCACTGCATAAATTGGGGCCCCGCCAAGTTTAACATGTAAGTATAATAACACTGACCCCGATCCCTCGTTTGGCTGAGTACATAGATAGGGGCGGAGTCAAGGGGGGCCTGATTTAGGTATGGGGTCAGCTGTTACCGTGCAGAGGATGTAACAGGCTTGTAATGCATAGCATATGACGCTTGTCATACTCTTATGTATTATGTACTGTTGCTTTTATGCAACGGACCCCAGCCGCCAGAATAAAAAGCAGGAAATCTGCCTCTTAAAGCGTTCTCATGTATGAGTTTGATCCTAAGCTAGATCAACACTGTTGGCGCAATCAGACAGCCAGACTGCATCGGGTCTGTCTCCGTTGATTAAATTATACGCAATGCCAAAAATGCGCACATTGAATGCTGTGACTTTAGAAACTAGGATTTTTGCTTTAGATTTTAGAGATTAGACTTTAGAAACAAATTTTAAAAATTTTTAAAGTCTAAAATTCTAAATTCTAAAACCTAAACTTCGAATTTTAAAAGCCTAATGCTTAATTTTCTAAAATCTAATATTTAGAACATAGAACATAGAAATTAAGTAAAATTTGCTATTATCTAAATAATAGAAATTAGAAAATTAAGATGACAAAAAATTCCCCGTGTCCGGGGAATTTCCTGTCATCTTAATTTTCTAAGTTCTAACAGGTAGATCATAAAAAATTTTGCTTAAGTTCTATATTCTAACACATAAATCATTAGACTTTAGAGCTTAAAATGATTGACTTTAGAAAACAAACGTTTAGGATTTAGAACTTAGGATTTTAGACTTTAGCAATCTTACAGTTGTGTCTCTAAATCCTAAAACCTAAATTCTATGATTCTAGAATCTAAAGTCTAAGTTTCTAGTGTTTGTCCCTTAAAGGGCTGTTGGGTTAGCAAACTAGTAAAACTAGTAATCAAAACAGCACAGAAAATTGTCAACGAAGCAGAACTGGGTTGATGATAGTGATGATACGGGAATGCAATGCGAAATTGTCTATATTATTTTTGATGGTAAAGATACAGAGCAATGTATAACTTTCTGCCAGTGTTGTGATTTACCGTGATGAATTTATTAGATAATTAATTCTTTGTTTATTAAAATTAAATTATTAAAATGAATTTAAATAATAATTGAATTTAATAATAATATTGAATGAGTGAGTATTTTAGAATGAGTTCTTGTATTCCATTTTCTAATCCTCAAACTAGACCAGACTATGTAGATCACATTTTAGACCTATTTTCCGCTTGCTGCTCCTATTTCCATCACCTGGTTACTTTTTCGCCTTTTAGACCTGCTTTCCTTGCCCGCACCCGCTTTTAAGCCTTGCTTCCACTTCCTCATTTTCTCCTTTCGTTATGGCTCCCGCTTTAGAGGGTGACCCGGAAAATACTTATAATGACTTTTAAAGCTGCTTTTCCCTAAACTGGTCTGACTTCAGTTTCACTGGTTGTTTTGGTGCGACTCGGTGCGAGTCCGCTTTTTCTACTATCAGCTTTTCTCTGATTAACTAATCAATGCAGTCCTCATTTCATACTATTTCCTAAGAAGCGCTGTTGGAATGGAACGATATTAGCTTAATTAAAGTGCTGTGCTCTTCTTGACGATTTTATATGGGCCAGTGCCAGTCCGTGATGTTCCCATTCAAGGTGTCAAATCCAAAGGGTATTAGATCAGTAAAGTGGCCCCTATTTCTTCGGTATGATTCAGCATCTTCTTCAGTAGAAGGCAGATTGGCAGGACTTGGAGCCAGCCAAAGTTGAACACTGTAGACTGAACCAGAACGTCAACTTCTTTAGGTAATTTACTCGCTTCGCAAGATATAATTCCCTCTGAGTAAGAAATCTTAACATAAACGTTTCAGAAAAGCGCGACTATTGGGATGTTGTGCTTGTAAAACTAAAAAATGTCTTTGGCGTGGAAGCCAGAGTTGCAAGCCAGACCGAGACCAGCCAGTCAGCCAGACCTGTATAAAATGGGTACTGTTTGGGAATATCCTAAATTTAGAGGACGCAGTGTTTTATTTTCCCACCACTTATTCCCCCGGACTAATGGAAGTGGTCCTAGTACGCCTATGGTCAATACTTAGGGCAAACAAGTACTAAATTTAAGCAAACATCTGATCTCTGAAGCTATTACGATACGTGATATTTGATTGGCTGAAAAATGATTGCTTTGATTGTGGTTGGCCTGCTTCAGTCACGTGTCTATGTTGCAGGATTCTATGCCTAAACTTCTATGTTTTACAACCTAAACACAAGCATAAAGATTAGAACTTATATCTTAAACATTAGAAATTTACACTTTAGATTTCAGAATCATAGAATTTAGGTTTTAGGATTTAGAGACACAACTGTAAGATTCCTAAAGTCTAAAATCCTAAGTTCTAAATCCTAAAAGTTTGTTTTCTAAAGTCAATCACTTTAAGCGCTAAAGTCTAATTATTTATGCGTTAGAACATAGAAATTTAGCAAAATTTTCTATGATCTAAGTATTAGAACATAGAAAATTAAGATGACAGGAAAATTCCCCGGACATCCCCGGACAATATTTCACTTAAATCCTTAATGTTTAAAATCTGCTAACATTATCTAGCAAACAATGCCCCTTTTAGCACTTAGACGTTAGGCTTTAGATTTTAGCGCTAGGAATTTAGGCATTATTGTTTTGAAAGCTCACCCAACTAAACAGCCAATCAGATTCCTGCTTGCAGCCAATCAAATCACGACGATGTTATGAAAAGGAATAGTTTACAGGAAGTTTCTTTAGAACCTCTTCGTTTGTATATTGCTCTGGTAGGTTGTAAAAATGCTGTTACGCTTGTTAAGTAAAAGCAGTAAAAGCAGATTTTGCTCCATCTAAAACTTTTCTTTCAAACCGCATAACGAGCGTGTGCAGCAAATTAGATGACTTCCATGTTGAATTGCAGCAAATACCCTTGATGACGCCTCGGATAATTGCATGCAGCAATTATTCAGTGCCAGATCTAGGCCCCAACCCGGTGAGATAGAAAATTGGGTCTGGCACTACCCCAACAAGCGAAAGCGACTGGGGTGTGGCACTCAGCGAAAAAAAAAAATTGCAGCAAATCTCAGCATCTCCTCAAAGTCTAAATAAAATGAAAGTTTTTAAAATTAGATAAAAGCAATAAAAGTAATGCCAGTGGTAGTTAGTTGTAGTTTACCAGGCATGTTCGTAAAACAACGAGATGCGTAAATACTGCTGTCCTAGCAGACTTACATAAGCGACAGAACAAGGAGGTGTTTGGAAATGCTTTAATCTTATTCGATAGCACTGCAATTTCATTGCCTGCAAGCAGGAATCTGATTGGCTGTTTAGTTGGGTGAGCTTTCAAAACAATAATGCCTAAATTCTTAGCGCTAAAATCTAAAGAATAACGTCTAAGTGCTAAAAGATGCATTGTTTGCAAGATAATGCTCGCAGATTTTAAACATTATGGAATTAAGCCAAATATGTGGTCTAAAGTTTAAATCACATTAACGTTTTACCATTTGTAAAAGTTCCTAAATTTTAATTTCTAATTTTTTATTCATTGGTTTGAATTTAGAATTTAAGACTTTGTTCGTTCCTTAGTTATAAATTTTAGTTGCTTGCATCAAGAAATTAGGATGACCCGAAAATTCCCCGGACACAAAAGCTATGTTCTGCACTGAAATCCTTAAAATTAGTTTTAAGACTTGAACTATTTTCAAGTCCAGTTTTAAGTTTTAAGGAGCTCTTAAAACTTAAAACTAAAAACTTAAAACTCAGTGTGAATACAGTCGCTAAAAACTTAAAACCTTAAAACCTTAAAACTGAGTTTTAAGGCGTCAGTGTGAACCGGCCTTTATTTTGTAAAAAGCTCTTCGACAAGTTTTAGATAATGCATTTAGCTCCGAAATAAGCTATAGAACGTTTCAAACGGTTTTGATATGAGTAAGTTATCGTTGTCAGAAGCAAAAAATCTAAAGTTCCGATTTCAGGTCATTTTCAATAGGAATTGGAAATTTTGAATGGCTGTAACTTTTTTATTCCTGGACGAAATCATCCCAAATTTCAATGGATTGTGTAGGACCCTAAGGACTATCAATGAGCACAATTTGAGCCAAATCGGTGAGGGTAGAATTTTCGACCCAAGTAGCGCCCCCCTTAACCGCCAGCTAATGCATTTGTACGTGGAGCAGCACAAATCTTCTATACAGAAATGTCAGCTTAGAACGGTTTGGGAGCCGGGGACCGCCCGTTGCAGGCGACGAAATTCTATATTGGGAGCTGGCCCACGGGGTGGCCCCCAATTTTTGGAAAGGGCCTGGGCCGGTTGGGGGCCGGCCCGGAGTTATCCTCCCGAAAGACACTAGAGGGTAACACTAGGGATATGGGAATACCTTAAGGCGGTGGTATCCTTTTGTGCAGTGCTTTTGTGGTGACTTTTTGAAACACTATAGCTTTCGCAGTTTTGGGAGTTGGAAAGAGCTTTATATATCGTTTTAGAGCTTATTATCTGTATATTCCCATGGGCTTACGGAACCGGCAAAATTAGAAATAGCAAAAATTTTCTGATATGCTGACAGGGTGAGTCTAGACCAAAAATGTTTGAACATCGATTTCTCAAAACTGAAGAATCGGACAAAATTCCTTTTTATCATGATATGAAGGACATATGGGCCGAGGGACTTTTCTGGATTTGGCTCAGCAGGTTTAACGTTCAAGAAAATCGGCCAAATGCACGGTAACACGAAATTTCGCCAATTGGCGTTGAGTTTTCTTGCTACTCGACACATTATAGAGAAAAACAAAGAAAAACGTCCCTTCTGAAAAGTGCGAAGTTCGACTATGCCAAAAATGTCTGGAATCCGTCGAGCAGTTTTGAGAAATCTATGTTCGAAACAAAATAATAGCAGTTTTGGCAAAATGATTTTTCGGCCAAATCTCTAGCTTAAAAAAATAAAGACTGCTAGTAGGCATTCATAAAATGTGCATTTGGACGCTGTATCGATTGAGTATAAATAAGCCAACTTTATCCTAACGTGTGGCAGTAATTTTGAAAAAAACTGATTTCCTCGAAAATGGCCATTTCTTGAACCTCAAAACAGTTTTTTGCTCATACTGACTTAACCACTTGAGATAGCTCGAAGGTTGAAAAGCAAAAATGTTCATTTTCGTGTCCTCTTTCCAGCCACAACAACCAATGCCGCGTCTGGTCAACCTACCGGGAGTAGTGTTTGAGGCCGGCCGGGGTTTCACCGGCCTAAAGCAATTTGCAGTGCAGTAGTATAACTTGTAAGATATTTATTTTCGAATGTTATCTTAGAAAAATAGCACAGCATAGCATAGAAAATTAGCTAGATAACTAGATAACTAGATTTGGAGTTCATTTTACGGTTAGTTTCTCTATTTTGTAAATTTCTGATTGGAGATTTGTATCCCAGCCGGCGGCCGGCCGTTAGCCGGCCGGCCTCACCGGCCGCCGGCCGGCCGGCCGGCGAGCAAAAGTCGTCGGCCGGCGGCCGGTCCCCGGCCGGCTTAGGCCGGCCGGCCTCAAACACTAACCGGGAGCCAACGGCCAAAAACCAACCTTTCCCAACCTTTGCCTAAAAATAAGGGACTGGTCCCAGAATGTTAAAGAGCACGAAAATAGGTTATTCGTAAGTTTTAGCTATTTTCGTACAGGATTAAAGCCGTATGAGTCAAAAATACCCGAACGGAAACCAGCACCTTAAACCAGGATCAAAGGGTGCTAAACGACATTAGTGTACAGGATCAACAAAAATTCGGTACGAGGTTGATGTTGATCTCAACATTATGCACTCTTCAAGCATGTAAACATAAAAAATATTTGCTTGCATGCTTCTAGAATGATACCGATAGAAATAGTAAAGAAATGCCATAATGCCTAAACTGAATGTCCCAGATGTTTTCAATGACGGTCGAAAACAAAACGAAGGCTGCTCGGATAGTCTTTCTCAAACGCTAAATCGGGTGAACTGGATACAAGACAAACCCATCATTCCAAAAAGCAAATATTTTTTGTTGTACAGCTCAATTTATGCCTGCATGAGGAAGTACATAGTAGAAGCGAACATTTTCCGTTCTCTTTTGGCTCTCTCTCTCTCTCTCGTATTAGGTTCTGTTGCTATGCTTGAGACGACTATGTATGAAATAGGAGCGCACAATAGTTATGTAGTTATGCAGTTGATGAGGTTAGCATCACTATGACTACTCAGCCAGCCGAAGCAGACAACCAAAACTTTGTTTGTCGCAACTTCAACAATTCATCAAAGGACCGAAACGCTTATATAAATTTTACAATTCAATTCACTAATAGGGCGATAACGACAGTCTCTGTTATGTACTCTAAACGGCACAGATATGTTGTACATACATTAGTTTTGCTGTTTTAGAGGACAGAAATATGTTACTACATACATACAAATCATCAGTATAACTTCAAAAGTACCCTCAGAAGTCGATAGCAGAAATTACCCATATTCTTTTCTTTGGTCTATTTTAAACTTTGGGCAGCATGAGAAATAAAAACAGGAGCACGGGACACAATTTCAAACGAAACCTCGTCTGTAACTGAAAGAAAAGGTCTCTACACTGCAAGAACCAAAATGGTGCTAGAAGATTAACTTAAACCGTGGAAACTTTGAGAAAAATGCACATCAATGGAGCAATTCTTAAAAAAAACTGAAACAAGCTTAAATTTCAAAGAAAACCACTCTCATTTGTCCTAGAATGGCAAAATTTGACTCAATTCCACACAAATTGGACACTTATGGCGACTTAAACAACACTGCAATCCTGCTATCTTTCCAGCTAATAACTGATCAAAATGACAATAGATTAAGCTAATTAGTCTCTGACTGAAGCATAACCTCTCTACCGCACTGAGTGTCTGAAAATATTTTGCGCTCCTGGAACTTCTAGCTATCTGCTATTGCCAAACTCTACTGCACATTAAGGTAGGACAGTCTAAACCTTTATGCTTAATTCACATCCAAGCAAAATCTTACTTCCGACAACTAATCACTAACCAAAAGGAAATAATTGGAGGATTTACCTCCGGAAGGGGCTCCACGGTTGTCGTCGTTACCAACCCCACGAAACATCAACAGGATGACCAATGAGAACCAGGAAAAACCGACTAAGCAGATTCTCAGTTCGAAAACAGATTCAGGAGTCCAAGAAATCATTTCTGTCATCCGAATTCTGACTAGAGCCTTTAAGTGATTTCGTCAACGTGAAAATCATATTGCCTGCATCCCTATCCTACTTTAAAATACCACATTTTTATTTAAATCTTTCAGACATTTTATTTGTCAGTCTACACATACAGACATATTGACGTAAACACAACATAGCGAATATATAGATGGAATAACAAATACCAACGATCGCAATGTTCAACAGTTGTCCAATTACCATCAAAAAATTCCACTGTTCATTACATAACAAATGACAAAAGACAGAACGGTAACTTAAAAACAAATGAAAACCCTCAAATGTCCACAAAAATGCAGCTGCAAACACAATAACGTGCACACTTCAGTTTGCGTTACTTCAACAAGTTTCTAATTAATCTCAAGGAATATTATTAAAATATTTTTAAGCTTTCAAAGTGTGAAAGAGGACAGTAAGTGCAACGACGTCCAAAAGCTAGACCTCAAGTTAAACACTCAATTAGGTAAGCACCTTTTTCTGACCCGCCATTATGGTGAATATATGAAGCGGTAAAAGCGTCGCAAATATTGCCTGATATCTCCTGTTGACGAATATTGGCAAATCAACGGCAGTTTTGTTAACCTTGACTTTTTAAAAAACTTAAGAAATTGAACATATCAGCAATCCAAGCTGTGAATAGACCCGTAGACCAACTGAATAAAAACAAAAACTGACTTTTTGCTTCTTTTTGTAACACAGCAACACAAAAACAACGGTAGTACGAGACATAAGAATCGCAAACGGTTGGCTGACACCCAAAATTCTAAAAGGATTTGGATTTGGTAGGAACGTCTGAATTACGTTTCAAAACAAGGAAATTCATAAAATGCCAGCAAATCCAATAAGGAACAGCATTAAGGAGTCTGTACTCAATTCTAATGCAAAACGTAATTACATTGTATCAAGGACTCCCCCCAAACAGGTGCGTACACACAAATTATTTCCCACTTTTTGCATCCAGAAAACGAAATAAAAAAAATCATAAAACAAAACGACAACAACAAACACGCATAAACAAACAGAAAAGATTGTATTTTCAATTAGTGTTGGGTTTTTTCTTTTCTCCGGTGATTAGTCATGAGTCCCCAGGTCTTGCCCTTCTAAGATGGAGGGGGTGGGGGCGGTGGTATCGGATTGAGTAGAAATCCTCCTGCTCCTGCTCCTGCTCCGGGAGGAGGTACGGGACGCGGAGGAGGAGGAGGTCCTCCCCATCCTCTGCTCCCTCCTCCCTCATATCCACCACCAGCCCCGTCTCCATAGTAGGAGGAGGAGGGAGGTGGGGGGCCTCTGGGACGCGGAGCCCCGCGAGGAGGAGGAGGCGGACCAGGACTGCGGAACGAACCACCTCCACCGTCTGGAGGCGGTGGGGGCGGGGCAGGACCGCCTGAAACAGACAACGCACAATAAAAACAAATGGAGAATATTAGATAATAATATCTACAGTAAATCGGAGACGGATCTTACGGAGTAAACTCAGTCCTGCCTAGTGGTAGACTAAATATTTTAGGAACCTCAACTGCGAAAAGGCACATTTTGGGAGAAGCTATGACTAGAAGAATTTACTCTATTGTACACATCATATAACGGTGCACACAATACGCTCAAGGCAAATGATAAACTTAAGAGGGGGCCCATTTTTGGACCATTTTTTCGACTTTGTTCGATCTCGCTGATTTTTACTAATTTTATTGTCCAAACGGTATATTTTAACGAGCTTTTAAAATTAAAGTCATAAGTCTTACGGTTGGCGAGTAATTTCACCTCAAAATTGATGTCTCATGTGCTAAACATATGCAGCGGAAAAAGTTGCCATTTTGCCAAAAAATCTCCCGACTAACACAAGTAATAAAAATGCTCCTCCGGAGCATGAAAAAAGTAATATGGGTGATGGTGAGGTTGCAAAATCAAGAGAGGACTAGTCTTAAAAATGCTTAATATGGGGCTAGGTTCAAAAATAGAAGAGGACTAGGTTGTGAGCGAATTAATATGGGCACAGCTTCGCCGAACAACCCATATTCGCGGTTTGTAAATGTAAATTATTATGCATATCCACGATACATTTAGTTTATTGTTCATAAATAATCTACAGCTACGGTATGTGTTCGAGCTTTGTTCGAACTTTTATTTTAGCAAACGTTTTCTTCGATAAATTCTTTATGCTAACCTGCGCAAATTACGTATCCATTTATACGGAAAATTAATATTCAAGAATAATTTAGGACTCCGACGATCTTCTATTTCCTCCTGACTTGGACCAATAGCTTTAGCATAGCCTTAGATCTCTCCTAGTAGTAGAGCTTGCCGTAGTTCAACACAACAAAATTATGATAATTTACGTATATATTCCTAGCTAGTCTAACAGTGCATGCAAACAGCTATATTCAATGAGTATTCAACGTTTAAATTTTTTATTGACTGACATTGATAGCTCTAAACTAAGACGAAACGTGAAATCCCGCGAATATGGGTTGTTCGGCGAAGCTGTGCCCATATTAATTCGCTCACAACCTAGTCCTCTTCTATTTTTGAACCTAGCCCCATATTAAGCATTTTTAAGACTAGTCCTCTCTTGATTTTGCAACCTCACCATCACCCATATTACTTTTTTCATGCTCCGGAGGAGCATTTTTATTACTTGTCCTTCTGTCATTTTAAAGGTTCCCTTTCCAGCAGTGAGCTAACGCAGATAAGGGCTTGAACAATGCAATAGGCAGGTCAAATGTGAGCAAATGGGCTTTCATTTGATACCAAACATGACCACATTTGAAGACTTTAATTTTGACCCACACCGGATCCACTGTGGGTGGGGCACCCACCCACAGGTCGGTGGGGCCACTTTTTGTGGGTAGCATAATGACAAAAGTTGATCGCCTCGCCAAGGGCTTTCATTTGACACCAAACTTGACCACTTTTGAAGACTTTCATTTTTGACCCACACCGGACCCACTGTGGGTGGGGCACCCACCCACAGGTCGGTGGGGCCAATTTTTGTGGGTGGCATAATGACAAAAGTTGATTGCCTCGCCAAGGGCTTTCATTTGATACCAAACTTGACCACTTTTGAAGACTTTCATTTTTGACCCACACCGGACCCACAGTGGGTGGGGCACCCACCCACAGGTCGGTGGGGCCACTTTTTGTGGGTGGCATAATGACAAAAGTTGATCGCCTCGCCAAGGGCTTTCATTTCATACCAAACTTGACCACTTTTGAAGACATTCATTTTTGACCCACACCCGACCCACTGTGGGTGGGTGGGGCACACACCCACAGGCTGTGTTTTTTTTTGCGAAAAAAACTGCGAAATTCCGCACTTTTTTTGAAAATTCCGCAACTTTTTTCGGAGCTCTGCGTAAAGTTCCGCAAAAATTTTTGGCCTTGAGTAGAAATTTTCAGTCGTCTCTGATGAAAATTAAACGTATTTCACATACTTTTTGAAGCAAATTTTCAAAAAAATTTCGCGCCTTCGGCGCGTATTTCTATACGTAGACACCTTTTAATCTTAGCCGAGTTAGAATGCATAGTGACAGCTATATATGCAATGAAGTTCTTTTAGCGATGAAAAATTTGCCAAAGCATATTTTTTAATAATTTTTGCCTTTTAGCAGTTTGCTTATTGGTTTGCCGCTACTTCCGAAGGAAAAGGGCAAACCCTTATTCTCGTCGTGTTATTATTATTATTATTATTATTGGGTTGTCGCATTTTTTTTAAAAAAAAGACAACCCTTTGTTATGGGAAAGTTTCTTTATTTATTTATTTATTTATTTATTTATTATATCGGTAAACAATCTTGTCCCCCCCCTTTTTCTCGAGATTGGCTGGACCGATCGGGCTGAAATTATCAGTACCAGTTGGGGGTGGGGTGAAGTGGTACCGGAAGTGCGGGTAGCCCGATACCTCCCGGATTCCGGGAATGGCGGCTCCCGGAATTTTTAAAAATGGTAAGGGGGGACCAAGGGAAACGTAAAAATTTTTTGTCTCCGATTTCGCTCAAAAGTTGGTCATAGGGTAATTCGACCATGCTGATTTCGAAACTGAAATCGAAATTTCCGGAAAATTTACGGATTTCGAGATATTCGTTACAGAAAATTCCGGATTTTGAAAAATTTCTTCAAAAGTAGTCGATATGGTACTCAAATGAAAGAGCTCGTCGAGCTGAGCAACTTTCCTTCTTGCGACATTTTCCGGAAATGTGTCTAGCGAAAGTTATAGCCGAAAAACTGAAAATCCGGGAATTCACGAAAACCCGGATTTTGGACTAAAAATTTTTTGTCTCCGATTTTGCTTAAAAGTTGGTCATAGAGTAACTCGACCACGCTGATTTCGAAACTGGAATCTAATTTTCCGGAAAATTTACGGATTTCGAGATATTCGGCCCGGAAAATTTCGGATTTTGAAAAATTTCCCCAAAAGTGGTCAATATGGGGCTCAAATGAAAGAGCTCGTCGAGCTGAGCAACTTTGCTTCTTGCGACATTTTTAGAAAATGCGCCTAGCGAAAGTTCCGCCCGAAGAACTGAAAATCCGTGAATTCCCGGAAAATCGGAATTTTTAAAACTTGTCTCAAAAGTAGTCGATATGGTACTCATTTGAAAGCCCTCAACGAGTAGGAAGACGGTTGCAATAGAACCAAGTTCTGAAAATGTACCAAAACTGAGTTTTGGCCCTTTAGATAAGAGGAAAATGGCTGCGACAACCCGTTGATGCCGGTAGGATTTATTATTATTATTCTTCTTCTTCTTCTTCTTGTCCCCCCCTATTAACTCAAGCTAGGCTCAACGCCAGGAGCTGAAATTTGGTGGGTATGTGGGGGTTGGTCCCAAACCTGGCCCATTTTAATTTCATCGCTCTAGACCCACCCAGTCGACCAGGGCAGGGAATTTAATTTTTTAAAATGGTTCTGGTTTAAAGGGGGTTCTGGTTCTCTGGCAAGGCGATTCTCAAAAATGGTCGAAAACTTTTTCTCTCCGATTTGGTTGAAAAGCATGTCCTGGGGTAATTCGGGGACGTAGATTCCAAATCTGCAATCGAAGTTTTTCTAGCTTTTGTGAATCTCGAGATATGGCCAAAAGTTACACTGTTGGAGACCGCAAAACTGGCAAACTGCCCAGAAACGCCTAATATCGGTGTTTTTGAACTCATTAGTCAAGTTTAGCCGGTGGATTTGCTAGGACACCCTTTAAAAAGAAGAGTAAAGTAACTTTCAGCAATATTTAGTAGAAAATTTCTTATCCCAACTGCCCTTTTATGGGCAACCATTTTCAGATGAAGGTGTCAAAAATGGATAAAAACGTTTAATGTCCGATTTGGTTGAAAAGTCGGCCATAGGGTAATTCGGGGACGCAGATTCCAAATCTGCAATCGAAATGTTTCTAGCTCCCGTGGATCTCGAGATATAGCCAAATGCTACGCTGTTGGAGTCCGCAAAAGTGAGCAAATTGTTTAGAAAAGCCTAATATCAGTGCTTTTTTCGAAGCCGGTAGTGAAGTTGAGCTGGTGGATTTGCTATGACTCCCTTTAAGACGGTGTATCAAGTAACATTTAGCGATATTTAGTGAAAAATTAGTTATCCCAACTGCCCTTTCAAGGGCAACCATTTCTAGAAAAGTTCCTTATCCCAACTACCCTTTCAGAGGCAACCATTTCCCGAAAATCGACGCTACAAAGTTAGCTGCCTAAAGAAAGAAGCGGCGGCAAACCATTCATGCCAGTTTAGCTTGTATTTTAGGATTTTACTGCCTGCCGAAACTAAACTTTTGAGAATTTCCACTAAGGATTTTCCTTTGGTTTACAAAATTTTTTCAGCTTCTGGGGGCTCCGCCCCCAGACCCCCGCGTGTCTCTTCACTATTAAGTTTCATGTATATATATATATATACATATTTATTTATACTTATATACACATGCTTCGGCTTTAGAAAAATCGTTATTTCTTGATTAATACTATGCCATAAATGTTAAAAATGTGTTTAAATACACCCAAATTACTAAAATTCATTAGTTATCTTTAAAAACTAAAAAAATAAGAATTTTGCAATTTTTTGCGAAATTCCGCAAAAAATTTTGGAGGACTGCGTAAAAGTTCGCAAAAAGTTTCGACGAAAAAAAAACACAGCCCACAGGTCGGTGGGGCCACTTTTTGTGGATGGCATAATGACAAAAGTTGATCACCTCGCCAAGGGCTTTCATTTGATACCAAACTTGAACACTTTTGAAGACTTTCGTTTTTGACCCACACCGGACCCACTGTGGGTGGGGCACCCCCCCACAGGTCGGTGGGGCCAATTTTTGTGGGTGGCATAATGACAAAAGTTGATCGCCTCGCCAAGGGCTTTCATTTGATACCAAACTTGACCACTTTTGAATACTTTCATTTTTGACCTACACCGGACCCACAGTGGGTGGGTCACCCACCCGCAGGTCGGTGGGGCCACTTTTTGTGGGTGGCATAATGACAAAGGTTGATCGCCTCGCCAAGGGCTTTCATTTGACACCAAACTTGGCCACTTTTGAAGACTTTCATTTTTGACCCACACCGGACCCACTGTGGGTGGGGCACCCACCCACAGGTCGGTGGGGCCAATTTTTGTGGGTGGCATAATGACAAAAGTTGATCGCCTCGCCAAGCGCTTTAATTTGATACCAAACTTGACCACTTTTGAAGACTTTCATTTTTGACCCACACCGGACCCACAGTGGGTGGGGCACCCACCCACAGATCGGTGGGGCCACTTTTTGTGGGTGGCATAATGACGAAAGTTGATCGCCTCGCCAAGGGCTTTCATTTGATACCAAACTTGACCACTTTTGAAGACTTTCATTTTTGACCCACACCGGACCCACAGTGGGTGGGGCACCCACCCACAGGTCGGTGGGGCCACTTTTTGTGGGTGGCATAATGACAAAAGTTGATCGCCTCGCCAAGGGCTTTCATTTGATACCAAACTTGACCACTTTTGAAGACTTTCATTTTTGACCCACACCGGACCCACTGTGGGTGGGCGCTGTGGGTCAGGGGCCACATCCACCGACCTCGGCAGTATGCTCATCGTTTTCCGCGACCCCGATTTACTGTATATGGGTACCACCAAACGGCCAAAAAACACCATTTTTAGTGACTTTTAGGCCATTTCTAGTAAAAGTGGGACTTAGAAACTTTTCGCCCAAACAGGCCAAAAAATGCGAAGTTTGGGCCCATCTCCTGAAAGCTAGGGAGCAAAAATTAAAAAATCCCCCTCGTTACTTTATGCACCCCTACTAGTAATTTTCAAAAAAAGATACTAGACCTCTCCAGCTTCTACCCAGTTCTAGAAAAGTGTGACCAAAATTTGCGAAAAATAGCGAAAGTCCGACTTTGGGACCTTGGCACAGAGCCAAAATTGGCCAGGTGCCAAAATGACCAAAAAAAGGTAGCATGGGGGGATCCTGTCTACCAACATATAATAGTAGTATGGTGCCAAAATGCCCACATCGTTCCAACACTTCGCCGTAAAATGCATTTCCAATAAGCGTTATTTACTCAGAAAAAAAAACAAACGCACGGTAACTATCGCCTAGTGCAAAAATTCGAAGTTTCGAATTCGAACCAAAAGTATGGTGGTACTTGTAGTACTACTCGAGTTGTTTACGATGGTAACCTTTTTACCACTCCCGGGCCTCTAATTAGCTGGCACCAGGCCAAAACGGTCTCCAGGGGGCCGCGCAGACGCCTTTACACCCATATTATGTAGGGGCGCTATCGCGCCCCTACATAATTGATGAATCTGGACAAATTTTACATTAAAATAACGCTGAAATAGTAAGCTGCGGTATCTTGGAAATAGAATTTTAATTTAGGCCTTTAAATTTTTTTGATTTTTGAAGCATTAAAATTTAACACGATTTTAGCATATGTTCAATACTTCAAAAATTAACTAAAAATGTTTTGAAGGCCTTAATTTAAATTCTAATTCTAAGATACCGCACCTTACCATTTCAGCGTTATTCTAATGTAAAATTTGTACAGATTCATCAATGTTTGTCGGGAGATTTTTGGCGCACGCGAAAAATGGCAACTTTTCCCAATGCCTATGTTTAACACATGAAACCTCAACGTTGAGATGAAATTACTCGACAACCGTAAGACTTACGACTTTAATTTTAAAAACTCGTTAAAATATACCGTTTGGACAAATACCGTTTGAAATATGTAAAAATAAGCGAGATCGGAGAAAGTAAAAAATGACCCAAAAGTGGACCCCCACCCCTTAAGTAAGACATATATATATATAAATATATATATATATATATATATATATATATATATATATATATATATATATATATATATATATATATATATATATATAGGTACCATGTATTATCTTTTTAGACACGTGGCGTGCCGACCTCTACAAGACCAGAGTACACGATACAAGAGGATAGCCTAAGTAACACATGCAACGAAGTGAAATAAAACTGATTCAACGCCAACTACAGACACAACTTCAATGTCCATCGCAACATACCCAATAAATTGAGATTTGGAGGCCCACTGCCGGGCCTAGGAACGGGTCTGGGCCCTCCCGGTCGCGGCGGCGGATGCATCCCTCGTCCTGGTGGCATCCCTGAAAAAACAGCAATACAAAAATCAAAAATCTACTGACAACACAAAAAACAAAAAGAATCGAACCAGTGAATTGATCCGATACACCAGAAATGATCAGTGATTAGCTCACAAAATAGTCACACCATTTTCATTCATTCACAGTAGGTGTGTGTGGCAGAGACAAAGCGTGACGTCTTCCTTTCTCTGATAAAAGGACACCCCCTCCCTTTCTTATCTCCCAAAGATTTCTGGACTGATAAAAAACTAGCAGCTATAGAAATCCGGCTCCATCACAGGGCAACTGTAATCATGAAACCTCTGGACCATGGTGACCATGGGACAAATGATGAGCACTTCCACAGACCCAAAGGAGACGACGACGAACTCAACGCGACAGACAAGAAGGAAGAGATGAACAGAAGAAGAGGAAAGCTCGGAGGTGAAAGTTGTCGAGTACCACGAAACGGAGCAGGCGGAAAAAAAGCAGCAGAGCAGCAGCGAAGAGGAAGAGTCGTCTGTGGATCCGTGCCCTGTGGAAACGGTGATTCAGGGACGCTGGAAAATCGTGGAGCGACTGGGATCGGGCGGATTCGGCGCCGTCTACAGGGTGGAATCCCTACAGGATGGCAAGGAGTATGCCCTCAAAATGGAGGACCCCAAGACGGCCAAGGATAGACTGATACAGTTGGAGGTCAACATTCTCAAACTTCTAATGGTAAATTGCAGAAATTAATTAAATTAATTTAAATCCTGTTCTTTTTCTAAGAATCCTGGGGGGGAGGTGCGTGGTGCAAGGCATAGGGGAAGAAAATAAGTTAAAATAAACCTATTTGTGTATCGAACAAATGCAAAAATCAAGAGAATAAGATTTATCTTAAAAAAGGTTCAAAATAAAGTGAAAAGCACGATGAAGTCGGAATGGTTTTAAATTTGATAACAGAGTCTTTCTCAGGAAAAAACATGATTTCGCCTCTTGTGAGGAAACGATTGTGAACGAATGTATGATGTACATATCTGTATATAAGGGAAGAAGACGATGATATGGAGGTCTTGCTCTTTACCTGCCCTGCCTTAGACACCCCACGGGTGCAAATGTTGTGGGGGTGGCCCCTACCCTGCTGGCTTTTTCCTAGGCAAAAACTTCAGAATAGAAAAATGTTTCAAAAATGCTTAAAAAATAGCTATTTTTGCTGCTGGGGTAAAAACCTTTAAATTCTTAATTTTATAATTAACTATTTTTAAATTAAATGTAAGTTTAAAATAGCTAAAAATGCTTAAAAATTGCCTAAAAATCCGGCGAAGCCGGAAAAATTTTTCAAAATTTTTCTCAAATATATTTTTCCGGACACTTTGGAGTTTTTCGTGAAGGTTTCGAATACCCGGGGCGATTCTGGGGGGCGACCCAAGTTTGGG
>JASAND010030875.1:0-38596 GCA_030248195.1 Trissonchulus latispiculum
GGCAATGGTTGCCCAACGGTACGCAAAGGCCAATAACCCACTGCTCGATGGCTATGATCCCAAGAACTTACGCAATAAGACTCGTTACATCATACACAAGCATACCTTAGAGCAATACATAGATCAAGGGTTAGTGATTAGGAAGATACACAGAGGGGTGACCTTTGAGGAGGAGGCGTGGATGAAGCCTTACATTGAGTTGAATATGGTTAAGAGGGCAGCGGCGAAAAGTAAGTTTGAAGAAGACCTTTACAAACTGATGAACAATGCGGTATTCGGGAAAACGATGGAGAACGTCCGCAACCATGTAGATGTTAGACTAGTCACCTGCCCAGAGAAGTTTGAGAAGTTAGTTGCAAACCCTAGGTACAAGGCGTGTGAAGCATTTTCAGAAGACCTGGTAGCAGTGCAGATGCAGAAACGTACAGTCAAGCTATGCAAACCCGTGTATGTAGGATTCACTGTACTTGAACTGTCAAAATACCTCATGTACAACTTTCACTATAACTACATGAGGCAGAAGTACGGTGACAGGGTTAGCTTACTGTACACAGACACGGACAGCTTTTGCTACCATGTGACAACCCCTGATATTTACCAGGATATGAGAAAGGACATTAACCTATTCGATACCAGTAACTACCCTAAGGACCACCCACTTTATAGCAGTACTAACAAGAAGGTGATAGGAAAGATGAAGGATGAAGTAAAGGGTAAGCCAATAAGCGAGTTTGTAGGGTTAAGGGCAAAGATGTACAGCATCAAGTGTGAAGGTGATGATAAGACAGCAGCAAAGGGACTTAATAGGTCAGTTAGGCTAAGGCACGAAGATTATAAGCGAATATTAATGCAGGGAGGTAGAACCCGACATATCATGAGCAGTATAGATAGAAGAGGTCATCAACTGACTACAGTGCAGCGGTGTAAGGTAGGATTAAGCGCCTATGATGACAAACGTTATATACTTGACGATGGTATCCATTCATTTGCATATGGGCATGTATTGATTGAATAACTAATTGAATTAAATTACACTTGTATTGATGAAGTATTGTATGCATATGCTTGTTAAATAAATAAAGTTATGTTGTGTTACTGAGCGGTCATTTGTCCTCTCCTATACTACTTAGGATATAAGGCTAGTTAGAATTTCAAGGTCATAGTTGTTACAATCCTTAGGCAGTAAAAAGCTATTTCAATTTAAGGCTAAGGGTATAGAATTCATTATAGCTACTAGTGTGTAAAAGCGCAAAGCCAGTAGAAGCCAGAACTATTAGCTAAGTGCGCTGGAACCTGGGTTTTTATACTACTAATAATGCTTATTTCAGTTTCTAAGTTGAGTTTGGCTCATAATCGAAGCAACCAATTATGTTTTGATGATGATGATTAGCGTAATCCGCCAAAATTCATTCATTACTTGCATTTGATAAATCTTAATTATGGAAAAATTCTTAAATAAATGATAACTTCTGATCATTTTTAGGGTTCTAATATATAATTGTGTTTCCATTTCTAAGTAAAAACAAATAACTTAAAACATTGGATATTTTATATCCGAGTCAGAGCTCAAATCTTTAAAGTAGGGCAAAGGTATAAAATCAGTACAATTAAAATTTATTTTTACGTTTATTTCAGAAATTCTGTTGAATTACTTGGAGATAAATTTTCAGTTTGAAAATGGAATTTTATTTAATTGAAAGTAATCTAAATTTTTCACGTCTACTTGAATTTTCTAAGCTTTCCTTGCAAATTTTCCCTAAGGAATGATTTCACTATTAACCTGTGGTTAAGTTGAACTCTGACGCCCGATTGCACCAAATGTTTCTACGTAAAATCTAATTATCTTAAAATCTTATTAGCTAGAAAGATTTTAACACTAAACATATGTTCCATTGCACCAAAATGTTTTTGCGTAAAATCGTTTTAACTTCTGCTTAAAATGTTTTGCTAAAATCTAATTAAGGGTAACGTGACTGAAACAGCCTATCACACGCAGATAGGCAGCTTTGTAGTATCAGCACTGTCCAATGATAATACACTGAAGTTCTGACACTATGAAACTACTTAAAATCTAATTAGCTGCTTTTCAAGAATTCCTGTTTTCATGGGCTTGCATTCACTGGGCTTAGTAGTAAACGGGTAAAGGGTAAAGTAGATTTAAGATTAGCACGACACGATCCCTTTCGAGAAAGAGTTAAAAGAGGGAAACTCAAGCTTGAGTGGAGTTAAAACTAGTTAGAAGTTAGAACAGGGAATTTAAACTCTACTCTACTCTACTCTACCCTTTAGTGAAAACGCCCTTGGAACTAAAACATAAGATATCAGAAACCTAATAAGATTAGAAGTTTAGCACTGACTTAATTGAACTTAAATTCTTCATTAGCCTTTATCGAATGCATTGATGACTGCATATGACTATATATCTATGAAATAAACTAAAAATAAATTTCATTTGACCTTGTACCTTTTTCTGCTTAACGATTTGGTATCGGAAATAAAAGATTCCATGCTTTAGTATATGCTTGTTTTTTACTTAGAAATAAAACCATAAGTATTAGAAACCTAAGAAACATTAGAGTTGACATTTATTAAAAATTGTCTGAATTAAGATTAATAAAATGCGAGAAAAGCAGTTGAAGAAAACAATCATTTTAATTATAATCTTGCTAAATTTCTAATTTTTTAAGAAATTTTATAGATTATTATATATTTCAATTTAATTTTGTACCTCAGACAAACTATTACAACGAATAATTATTTTGGTGGATTGCGCTAATCATATTCCATCTTCAAAGTATAATTAGTTGTTTCGGACCAAACTCAATTTATAAGCTGAAATCTGCATTATTTCTTGCATTGGTGTAATATTTCCCCCCGGAAAATTCACACCGGTGTAATATTTCCGGGGAGAAAATCTACACCGGTGCAGTTTTTCCGGGGGGAAATTTTACACCGGGGGAAAAACTGCACCGTGACAGAAGGTACAATTATTGGAACTGAAACTGAAGCTGACACTCCATAAATAAATTTAGACCCTAAACTGAAAACGACAGCTTCAGCTTCCACTGAAGGTGACACAAACTCACCGCTTCCCCTTTTCAGGCGATCGAGGCACGTTTCAGGTTTCACTGAAGCCGAAGCATAGAATTAAGAGAAATTTCAAATGTTCCTTTGAATCAACACTAGTGACATTATCCCGTCTGTTAAGACAAAAATTAAATGTTAAACATACTTGAAAAATTAGGAACATGTATTGTAAGGGAAAATTTCTACTTCCTTTATTCCGGAAGGAATTTCGTAATTTTTTGTTTTCATGCTTCTGATTTTTCAAATTTTGTTAAATAATTTTGTGTGTATTACAAAATGCAGTTGTGAAAATGTCTCTAAATTAATTTTAACGAATTTTTGAAATTTTCTGTTCTAAAATTCTAATTGTAATGGATGAAAGACGGGCACTTTCGTTCAGACGTGAACGATACATCGCCGAATGAAAACTTTAAGCAGCTTACATATTTGAATATTAACCTCATAGAAAAGATGAGAACTCGATGGGATGTAGTCGGAAATTGAGTATATCTTCTTAAAAAATTGGTAAATGGAAGGTGGTGTTGTCAGTACGCAAGATTTAAGCAACATTTTTTAAATTTTAGAGGAGTAGAAAACTTAGAAAGTTGAGTACTTATTTTCTTATTTTTAAGCTATCGGCAACGGAGACGAAAGTCAATCAAAGTTCAAATAATGGAACAGCATGTAGGAGTATCTGTTAGCTATTTTGTGTAATCAAGCGACTGTACATACATTTCCTCGTTGAATATAACTTTAATATATATGTTCTTCTTTCCAATTTGGCTTTCAGCTTTTAAATATTTTAAATGCATTTAAATGTTTTGGAAACTGTTTGCTTCTGATACTGTACTCTTTTTAATTTTAAAGAAATAAAAATTAAGCTCCAGTATATATCAATTCTCAGCATGTTTTACTGAAACGTTGTGCAGTTTAGAAGATTCTGTTCAGAAGGCGCTGTCTGCATTTAGATGCACAGTAGAATCTCGCCGTGAATTATCGAAACAATTTGCTCGACCATACTAAAGTTTTAATTTTTTTACAAGTTTTAGTGTATGTTGTGTAGTGTTGTGCGTTGGCCGGTGCGGCCAATGGCTGGCCAATGGCCGTCCATTGGCCGGCCAAGCCATTGGCCGTTGGCCGACAAAATCTCAGCCAGTTGGCTTGGCCGGCCATTGGCCGTTGGCCGGCCAACGGCCAATTGGCTGGCCGTTGGCCGTTGGCCGATGGCCGGCCAATGGCCGTTGGCCGGCCAACTGCCAACGGCCATCGGCCAACTGACTGGCCGTTGGCCGTTGGCCGGCCAATGGCCGAGTGTTAGCCAAGCTCAAATTTACTGATTTTATGCGTCAACTGTGTTAAAATTTTAATTTGCTACATAATATTGTGCACATGTTGCATTATAAACGTTACATTAGAAACATTACTACAGATTTTCAGTTTACATGCATACCGTATTGACACTTAGCTCTAAGTTTTCGATATGCTTGTACTATTTTATCGTGGATAGCGTTGTTTTTCAATACATTTGCTAATTGCATGCAAACTTTAATAGTGCTAAGTGCTAACAACTTAGTTTTTAAATTTGTATAGCGGTCAACGTCAACTTCTCATCAATTATCAATTCATTGCAGTCCTCTTGCACAACGAACACAGAATTATCGCGGATTGGAGCTAAACGTTTGGAAAACTATTTTTAATAAAGTTCAATTAAGTTGACACCAAATAAGCACAGTAGATGAATAAAAATAGTAAATTCCAGTCGCTAAAGAATGGCTAATTGCTTACAGCCAAGCAACAGCCAACGGCCAACCGGCGGCCAACGGCCAGCCAGTTGGCCGTTGGCTGTTGACCGTTGGCCGGCCAAAGGCCATTGGCCGGCCATCGGCCAACGGCCAACGGCCAGCCAATTGGCCGTTGGCCATTGGCCTTTGGCCGGCCAACGGCCAATGGCTGGCCATCGGCCAACGGCCAATTGGCTGGCCAACTTCAAACTCCGGCCAAGCCAAGCCAAGCCAACCAGGGAAAATTTCGGCCAATCCCAACACTAATGTTGTGCATATAGTAACAGCATTTGTAATGGAGCAAATTCAAGGTAAGGCAAAAACTTTAAAATTCTAAGTAAACAAAAAGGTTAACCCAGTTGGTTATTATTGCATTACCCATTCCAATTGTTTTGCAGTATTGCTTTATAATTTTGATTGTATATATAACCCTTGCTGGGGGCCTGCATCCAATATTAAATAATGTTAAAATGTAACTACGAATTTTGTACTTGGAACCGGGAAGCGGAAGCTAGAACCGGAACCGGAACCGGAACCGGTACTCTAGAACCGGAACCGGAACCGGTTTTGAAAATTGGAACCGGTCCCAACTCTACTTGCGCCTCCCCCAGCCTTAACTTTCGATTTTTTACCATAAAATTTTGTAATTGTGACATGGGGGCATACTGAAGGCCAAAATTTGCGAATTATATATTCGTTTAAAATTCATTTATTTAAGTATTCAACTGCAATGTTTCATGAAAACACTTGCTGGAGTCATTCCTAAAGTGTAAAAACGCAACAGTAACAAAAACAATGACTAAAAAACTAGGAACTTTTAACTTGAACTTCAACTTCAAGCCAAAATACTCATCTAGCCTTAATGAGTGTGACACATGTGCAGCATAAATAAAGCAGGTTTCATAAAGACACTTTCTCAGCAATGCAATTCTCGGCAATGCAATTTATGATTGTTTGACTTTCTCGGCAATGCAAGAAATGAGCATTGACCTTTCTCGGCAATGCAATTCTCGGCAATGCCTTTCTCGGCAATGGGCATTCTCGGCAATGCAATTCTCGGCAATGAATGTTACCCAAAGCAATGAATCCCAGCTAAAAGGCATTGATAAAATGTGCAATTAGTTCCTGTATCGAATGAGTATAAATAAACGAAAATTGTCCGTACGATTTGGCAGTAATTTTGAAAAACTTTTTTCCTCGAAAATGGCCGTTTGTTGACCCCAAAAATCGTTTTGGACTTATACTGACTTAACCGCTAGAGAATAAAGATAGCTCAAAGGTTGTAAAAGCAAAAATGTTCATTTTTGTACCCTCGTTCCAGCTGTAACAACCAATCCGATGTATCCGACTACCTACTAAGAGTGTAATGCCAACTGAAAATTACTTATATATTGTCAGTGGACGTGGTGGCCATTCTAAGTTCAGGCCAAAGTAGGATTGAATATAGCGAATTTTGGGTTTTCGCGCTAATGTTAGCGCTTTGATAGAGCGAATGCGTTGCCTTCTTAGTTCGCCTACTTCCTAAGTTCTATTTCCTACTTTGTCTCGAATTTAAACTTTAGCGGAGTAGCATTGTCACGTGGCCCAGCGTCGCTGTGAAACCTAGTGAGTTGATGTTTCAGCTCTACTGTAGCTATATATATTTTTAAGAAATCTGAAATCCACACAAACTGTTAAGTTTTATTTTAATTTTACTACTTTTAAAATTAACTTATATGTTTAGGCAGTCTAGAAAAACTAAATTACAAATCGAAGTTCAGTTCGAAGTTCGGTTGTTCAAGTCAGTGCTTGAATAATTTGAGATTTAGAAACTAATTGCTAGTTAATACAAAATTTATTTATTTAAGAATTTAAGTAGCAATACCAAAACAAGAGTTTGATGTCATTTTCATCATTTCTTCTTTAATTATAATTCCTCAATTAAACTTTACTGTTAACTTCCTTGTCACGATGCAGTTATTCCCCCTGTGTAAAATTCCCCCCGGAAAAGATGCACCGGTGTGGATTTTGCACCCCGTATTTTGCACCAATGCAAGAAATAATGCAGATTTCAGTCATAAATAATTATATTGTTATTTATATTATATATTTATATTATATTATATTAGTTATTATAGTTCGTCTGTGATACAAAATTAAATTTGAATTTACAATAAATAAAACTTCTTGAAAAATCAGAAATTTTGCAGGATTAAGTAAAATCATTGTTTCATTCAACTGCTTTTTCCCATTTTATATATCTTAATTAAGAAAAATGTTTAATAAATATATATCAACTCTAATCATTCTTAGGTTTCTAATATTTTATGATTTTGTATCAAAGTAAAAATATGCATAAATTGAAGCATGGAAACCTTTATCTCCGAACCCAAACCGTTTAAGCAGGAAAAGGTAAAATACCCAATTGAAAATTTATTTTTCGTTTGTTTCATAGAAAGAAAAGAAAAAATATAAAGCAATCAATGCATTCAATGAAGGCCAATAAAGAATTTAAGTTCAATTAAATCAGTGCTAATTTCTAATCTTATTACCTAGGCTTCTGATATCTTATGAAAGGTTATTCTATCATCTTAAAAAATTTTAAATTAAATTATATTTGTTTTAATGTCCGAGTTGAAATCTTTAAGTTGAACAAATCTCTCATATTTAAAGATATTTATTTTTACTTTTAAATGAAAACATAAAATATTAGAAACCCAAGAAATAAGAATGATTAGAAGTTATCAGCTATTTAATTATTTCCTGGTTAAGGTTTATCAAATGCAAGCAATGAATAATTATTTTGGCGGATTACGCAAATCATATTCCATCTTCAAAGCATAATTAGTTGTTTCGATTATGAGCCAAACTCAACTTAAATTGAAATCTGCATTATTTCTTTCATTGGAGCAAAATTTCCCCCTGGAAAATTCACACCGGTGTAATTTTTCGGGGGGAGGCAAAATCCACACCGGTGCATTTTTTTTCGGGGGGAAATTTTACCCCGGGGGAATAACTGCACCGTGACAAGGAAGTTGACAGTTAAGTTTAATTGAGGAATTAAAGAAGAAATGATGAAAATGCCATCAAACTCTTGTTTTGGTATTGCTACATAAATTCTAAAATAAATAAATTTTGTATTAACTAGCAATTAGTTTCTAAATCTCAAATTATTCAAGCTCTGACTTGAACAACTGAACTTCGAACTGAACTTCGATTTGTAATTTAGTTTTTCTAGACTGTCTAAACTTATTTTAAAATAAGTTAATTTTAAAAGTAATAAAATTAAAATAAAACTTAACAGTTTGTGTGGATTTCTGATTTCTTAAAAATATATATAGCTACAGTAGAGCTGAAACATCAACTCACTAGGTTTCACAGCGACGCTGGGCCACGTGACAATGCTACTCCGCTAAAGTTTAAATTCGAGACAAAGTAGGAAATAGAACTTAGGAAGTAGGCGAACTAAGAAGGCAGCGCATTCACTCTATCAAAGCGCTAGCATTAGCGCGAAAACCCAAAATTCGCTATATTCAATCCTACTTTAGCCTGAACTTAGAATGGCCACCACGTCCACTGACAATATATCTTTCCACCAAAAATGCAGAACTGGTCCGAAAATGTTAAAGAGTACCAAAATAATATATCTGGAAAGTTTCATCCACTTTACCAAAGAATTCGAGCTTGTAAGGTAAAATTTACACAAAAGGATACCACACCTTAACCCTTTTATGCCCGCAGCGACCATTTGGCACAAGTGGTGATTTCTGGCAGCTGTTCCAAAGAGCAGACACCGGTTACACTATGGCGCTCTAACCATGTGCTCCATTTTTCTTCGACATTCGCACACTACAATTTAGAGTAATTAGTTCAATAGTTGCTAACGAAATAAAGTCCCGGTTGCCCTTTACAATAATGGATGATTCTGCAAATAGTGTGCTATGTTTCTATGTTTATTTTAAACGATTCCAACATAGGTTGTTGTAATCAGTTGGCTGCAAAGCCGTTCTGCCGGGCGATGGGAGAGGTTATGCAGATCAAATTAACCTATAGTTGATCCCGTCTCAGAATCAAGTCTTGCAGCTATGTAGAAATAAATTTATTGGTTTTTTAAATGAAAGTTCAGCAAAAATTCGTACATTGTCCGACTTTGACGGTTTCTAACAACACAAAACCCCAAAAACGCTGGATTCAAAAATGTACAGAATTGAATTCTCTATCGATTGGTGGTAGTCTCATTTCTCTAGGTGCTCTCACTAAAAAAAAGCGGCCGAAAACGCAAAACCACTCATTTTCAGCCGCTTCTCCCGAAAATCCTTGGGAAGAAGAGGGTTAAGATTTTGTTAGGAGTTGGACACACATCAGCTGTCTTTAAATTTGAGGTAAGAATTGAATTTTTGTATTCGGTAGGATTATACATGCTTCTAGCTTGGATGAGTTATGTTGTATTGAATGGTAATACTGAAGAGTTTGTTGCAATTAAAGGTATCAGATACTTCCAAATTAATTCCAAATATTCGAGATAATTTGAAACTGTTTTCATCTGGTAAACCTCGGCATTGCAAATGGCTAGCGAACTTTTGATTTCTGGTTAGGATCGACATGGATCCTCTAATTATCCAGCAAACATTTCCGCCAATACGGTTTAACAGGAGATAGAAAACTAGTACAAATTTAATGATTAATCATCCTAGAGTAAGATTAAATATTTCTTGAGCTAGCATCTACTTAGCGCTTGGATAACTTAATCCGATTTGGTGGAAAGGTGTTTTGAATGCAACTCGCTAATTATTTACTAATTACATCCGGTGCAAACTAGTGTAGTTCTACAACACTAAGAACAATCTTGAGACCGTGGTCCCTCCATGGCAGCTCCTGAGGCTCCACACGAAAATGTGTTTAAAAAGCCGTGGTCACTTATGCTGCATTTAATATTCGGCACAGACCCATAACCGTACATTAACATGGGCTCGAAACCTGGGCGGTGGGCTTTTTCCACCATAGTTTTTAGGAGACTTGTGGCTTAAACTGAAATTTTCTAAGGGTCTTGAACCTTTAAATCAACGAGATTTGTCGGAAGATTAACGCTTATTTCATCCGGTCCAACCGTAGTTGAAATTGTGACCAACAAGTTACGACTTTCTCATTGTTTACAAGAAAATCTTCAAGTTTTAGGAAAAATTTCAAAATTTTGGCCGATTTTTACTAAAAATTGCGTTTTTAGTGTAAAATTAAAAATAACTAAATTTTAGTGTAAAAACTGTTTTCTTGGCAATTTTTTCCTGACCCCTTAGAGTGGGGTGAGCCAACACTGTCTGGTAATGTTGTTGCCTGGATGGAGTATTGATCAGAGGCACCGACTTTTGAGGCCAGCTGGATTGGCCACCTCACCTAGACTATCCTGATGTCACAGATATATAATTCATAGGTAAAAGCATAGCTAAATAATTTGTTTAATAATGGAAATTAATTGCTACGTATCAAATTATTAAAATTAATTGTTTAATTAAACACTACCTAAAAGGGTATATACGTACCTAAAAGCTTTCTTTCTTGAAATTATTCTAAGTCCCAACCTTCTTTCGTAGGACTTTGTTTCGCTTCTAAGACTTATGGTAGCAATCGAAGGCAGGCTAGAGTCAGCAGTTCTTTCGTAAAGTTTGCAGCGTTTTCTTATTGGTCAGAAATTAAAGGGAAGTGCCATGATTTTGCTAGTTCTTAGTATTGTGCCGGTTGATGGATATTTTGTTCCAATTTTCTAGTTTTTATGTTTCCTGAAGTATTACGAAACAAGACTGAAAGTGTGAGTCAAAGCTTCGTCAGCGAAAGAGTTGAAAGAGACCGCCCGAGTTTTTATGCTTTTTGATGAAAAGAACTTTCGACTTTTCGACAAGGCGTCATTAGAAAAGAGGTTTACGGTAACACGTGAGAGGCGGAGCTACTAGAACTATAAAAGCTTGTGTTTTGAGTCATTGTTGCTGGTGCGCTGTCTGCTGTTGCTGGTTGCTCGTTGCCTTGCCTTCGTCTGTACCCGTGAACTGAACTCTGAACTTGTCTTTGTTATAACTTTGCCCTCTGCTTCATAGTAAAAGCCTAGTGTACACTGATGCCTAAGACGAGCAACGATCCACAACCCTAACCGTCATTAGGCCTACACGGACCAGATTTCCACGCTTCCACAACAGAACTTTCGAAGGACCTCAAGGCCTCGTGACATTTGGTAGCAGAGCGTGGTTCGCTCTGTCTACTTCTAGATCCGAAGAAACTACCAGTCAATCAGCCAGCCACCGCCAGGCGAAGAATCCGAAGAATCGAAGACCAATTGATCCGTCAGCAATGAAAATCATCGCAGCCTCCTATCAGCTCCTGGTAATCGCCCTCAGCGTCATCAGCCCCAGCGTCATTTCCGATCAGCTTCATCAGTCCATCATCCGAACCACTGAAGTTTCAGTCAACTCCCGCCAACCGAATCCAGTCCCCAGAAAATCGGAAGTCCGAGACGGCGGAAGACCAGTCCTACCTACCAGAAATCGAATGATCCGTCCCACGATCAGTCAGAATCCGAAGGAAGACTCAGCCGGAGAAGAAGACTCAGGCGAACCCGAAGACGACGAAGCCGATTCCATCAGATGGATCCTATCAGATGCCTTGATCAGAACGGACTAACCTAGACTCTGAAGCTGAAATGATTGATTTTCTCTCAGATGGACTTACAATTTGGTGTGTATGTGCATGCCTTTGACTTAGACATGACTTTGATTACTGTTTTATTGTAATGTAATTTTGTGAGCTCCAGGTTCAACCTTGGACAAAGAGTAATAACTCCCGGTTACAACCTGGGCTAGAGTGTTGTAGGACTGATTCCTGATACGCTCAGGCCAGTCCAGGGTCTTGCTGATTCCTGATACGCTCAGGCCAGCCAAGAGTAGACTGATTCCTGATGCGCTCAGGCCAGTCCAGAGTTTTTCTTAGATTCCCCTGACCCTGTGCTCCAGGTTCTTCCCTGGCCAGATCTAGTGTGTGTTCTCCCGGTTTTTAACCAGGGCCAAATTGAGTATTTGCTGAGTTATATATATATATATACTGCTTTTCCCGGTTCAGCCTGGGCTAGTAGCAGTTTTGTGACCCCCTCCTCTTGCTGTTATTGTAGTTTATTGTTGTATCGTGTATTGTTCGGATGGAGAGGGAGGGAAGAGTTACCAAAAACCTGATGGCATGATCTTGTTCAAAGAGAAAAGGCCATGAAAGGTTCGATGAGCAAGAAAAAGTTGACCAGTTTTGACAGACAAACCAGAGCTCTGATAGGTTTTCAAATATGCGAGTTTTCGAATTTACGTAATTCAACGGACAGAATTTTAACTGAAAACGAGTGTTATGCATTTACACGTTTTTCGGACAGTTTGACGTAACCGATGAGAATACAGGCTGATTGATTACCGATTTTAAGAGTGCAGTGACGCTGATTAGCCATATATATATTCCTTGCATTTGTTTGAGTTGGAATTTGAATTTGAAAACTTAGTTGAGATTTGAACCTAAAATGAAAATTCGCACAGCTAGCAGTTATAGATTTTAGAATTTCAGTTGAGGAATCAGAAGTTTCGTGAGCAGACTGACAAGATATTAGCAATTACAGAAAACATCAGATTAGAATTTTTGAAATAGCGATTTGCGATTTAGAGGCCTGACTCAAGCGAATTTAGAAGAATTTTTGTTAGATTTCTCAGCTTAATTTTGAGTGCTATTGCGCAGAGTGTACCAGCTTGCAACTTTTTGTAATCTTGAGCTAAGCAGGCGTTAGCAGATCAAGATGTTAGTAGCAATTAAGAAACGATCCGAGCTAAGTTAAGTTTGAGTTAATTCAGTTTTGAGTTACGGCACCAAACAGATGCACTACTGCGCAGTCTAATGTTTTTGAAATTACACTGACGTACCTTTGATTTATGTGCACCTCTTTCATGAGTAAGAGCAGTTGGAGCTAGATGCGCCTAAGACAGTTTTCCTGTAGTTTTGCCTTCCGAATAAGGCCTGATGTAGTTTTTGCCTTCTGATTAAGGCCGGTATCTGTCCTACGCTGCGGGTGTAGTGACCTGAGATTAGGGACCTGCGGGTGTCCCCACTGTTTTGAGACTACATTGTTTCAGTGCATCGAGTTTGAATTTTAGTTTTCGACAGAGCTTTATAAGAAAGTGCGCACAGCCGATGATACAGTAGAAAGGTCGTCAGTTCAATAAGCCGTTCACTTAAGTTTTGCTGCGAATGACAGAATCAAACTCTGAGCAATTTTAAGCAGAATTTTGCTGTGCACCTGCGTCACTTGAATTTTTCGCGAAATAAGTTGAGTTGAGTGGAACTGTAACGAAATAGATGTTTCTAGCAACTGAATTTTCGGGATCGTTGACGTTTACGAAATTGTAGCAATGAACAGGAAGTACAAGTTTTACAGTCAGAGCTGCAGTCTGCAGAATAGTCTAACTGAATGAGAGCATTTTAGTAATTAATGTTGATTAAGGCTGAATAGTTCAGAAATGGTAGCTTACAGAGATAAAACTTGATAGTTCGAGCCGCAAGTAGATTAAATTACAAGATTAATCCAGTCTAAAATAATTTTAGAGAAGTTTGAGTAATTATGTAAGTGATTAAGTCTGAATACAGTGGAAATTTGAAATTTTTATCGAAAAGGTGAATTCAGAAAATAGGTGGTAAAGCGCGCATACTACTTATTTGATGAATCTAGAGATTACCGAAAATTTTAATTGTATTCCAACTGTATTCTTACTTGATGCAATTGCGAAAACTGAAATTGAGTGAGCGAACTCGAATCTGATTCAAAAATATTAATTGCAAGCTAAGAAGACTTTATGAATTCAGCAAAGCGTTTGCGGGGCAATTGTGCTGTAATGTTACATAATAAAAGTTAGCGCTCGAATTTTGGTGGCTTTGACTGAAACTGAGTTCAAATCGATAATTTCTGAATGATTGGCTTAAATATTGAACTTTGAAGTTTATGAATTGAAGTTTTGAAGTGAATCTGTTAGAAGATTCTAATAAGAAAACTTGAGTCTTAAATCCCATAAATCGAGAGACTGGTTGATAGCTGATAGAACTGAAAAGAGATGAGCAAATGTCCGGCTAACATAGAATCTTGATAAATTTATGACAATTAAACTTCGGTAATTAAGGTCAGCGATAGGATTGCTCAAATTTTATGAAAGAACGGTAGTCTTCTTTTCGAATACAGAAAAAGTTGAAGTTCACCTCAGCTCAGTCAAATAAAGTTTATCCGCAGAATTTAGCATTAACTAGTTCAGTGAGAGATAGATTTGCGCAGTGCGTTAATTTTCTAAACAAGAAGAGAATTTGACGTGAGAACCCTGACATGGATTTCCAGGTACTATCCTTGGCCGACTATCCTTGTCATTACGGTAGTAAGGGTAAACGTAAATGAAGAATAATTTGTGAAGTTTGAATTGTGTATACGTGATTGTCCCGTGTTCCTAATTAACGAAGGTGTTTCTGTGTAGTTTTGTATTGATTTATATTTTGTACTATTACTCACAATTTGGTTGTAATTTTTATGGGGAACCAGAATTCTAAAATTGGGAATAAAGTAATTTTTCAGTTTTGTTTTTGCTTGGAGTCCAAAGTTTATCACTTCAACACAGAGCCTTGAGTCACAGAGTCTAGAGCTTGGCTATACGGAATACTTGCACAGTAGTGAGGCAACTGCAATTGAGATATCGTAAGTTAGCTCGCCTGACCGATCCTGACAGGTTCGTACAACCTCCCCACATGGCGACGAAATGTTTGACGACGCACAAGCTGGAACTGGCTGAATGTTGCTATGCCCCAGACCAGTAGCACCCAGCGCGTCCCTGCTGATCGGCGGCATTCGAGACTTTTTGAGTTATCTAACAGTTAGCCACATCCATACAAGCTTTCGTTTCTACCGCCCTGACTCCGTAACTCGTTAACCGTCTGTTTCCGCAATAAGCTTTGAAGCTTCCAAGCAGACTGTTTGTTTCGTACATATAAAAACACATATATTTTGTCCTACAATAGCTAAAAAAGTTACCGCGCGACCAGTTAAACCCATATTATGTAGACCTTCTTGCTACTAGAGTACGTAAGCAACTATAGTATACGCAATGTCTAAACCCATACTTCGGATAAAAGAGGTTCCCTAAACCTTAAACTTTGAATGTACCACTTGGTCCGAAACAATCTGAAACTTTCGTCTTGTCTACAGTCTATGTACGTAATGATAAAACCGAAATTTATTCTTTTGAGCGAGGACTGTGGAATCAAATTAAATATATAAACTTTTCCGCCCGGGCATATTTCTAAATTAGTTTAATTTACCAGACCCAGAAGCTAGCTACCTACGCAGAACTCGCAAGATCAGACTGTTAACACGTACGTATATGCTTGTGATTTAATCACACTGACTTTAAATATCTTTAGACTTGTTAATGCCTAAAATATAAGTCAGGTACGTATAAATTTTCTCCAGTGACTTCAGTGAAAGTATAGGAAACTATTTCAGAAACAAATTAATGGCGTGCCCGAGTATAAAGGAAAATGTAAGCGATTTGGATAAATTTTAGTGGTTCCTTGTTAAGAATAAACGTCGAAGAAACCGACCGCCGTAAGTAAATACCGAATTATTGAAATCAATCTTAGTTTAGATACGTATGTTGTACATTAGTATCTAGCTAAACACATACGAATGAAATACATTATTCAAGTTTTTTTCAATAAAAATATGAGTTAACAAATCCTTAAACTGCTTAAATTTTGAACTTTAATGGTTTCGAGTTGAAAATTTTTACGTTTTGATAAAAACAAATCAGATAATAATTTCATTTAATGATATATGGTCGCAAAGCAATTAACAAATATATACGTAGTTAAACAAAAATTTATTACATTTTAACACTATTTAGGTTGATACTGATAAAATGATTTCCCTGATGCGAGAAATATATATACAATCAAAGATATGCAAATTCAGCAGTCAAAAATTCAAAGTGCATATAGGAAGTATTGGCGGGTGATTTGCATAATCCAGTTCAATTAGTGACATTTTGAAACCAAAATTTATTGTGCTACTAAATTCAGTAATTTATAAACTTACAAAGTAGAATTGGAATCGAAATAAAATGGAATGTATATAATGGAATGATTTGGACGTGAGCAAAAATGGAATGGCACTGGAATGTCTGGTTAGGAAAGAGTAGGGAATGTAGAGAGGGAATGGGAGGCGCGACAGCACAGTAGATCAAAAACAGAATAAGCTGGGATGGCCCTAGCTGTTCTTTGCCAACTGCGCAAAGCGCCTGTTTCCAGTATATAGTGGCATCGGTCTTCGAGTTTCTCCGCCCAGGAGGGCGTCCCTTTTTCAACAGGGGACAGGGTGAAGTAAAATAAAATTTTTAATTGCAAAATTTTTAAAATTGACGCTGTTCAATCGAATGGTTAATTTGGGTTTAATGATCGTTCAAAACTGTGGTTTAATTTGTAGTAAAAATTAATTCGCAGTTAACATTTTCGCTCAAAGTACCCCCTTAATTTGCCAGAAAGTTGCCAAAAATCTAATTGCCTAATTTGTCCCGGCCCAGTTTCTGTTCTTTTAGGTGTCATTCCAGTTAAAAAGCCTAATTTGTAACACAAAACTTAAATTTCCATCCAGCATTATATGCTAAATGGTAAAAGTTTGCATAAAACGTGAGCGCACAACTTACGTACACATACAAGCTTATATATTAGCTGCGATTATTCCGATGTACTAATTATATACATGCGATGAAGGTACTAATACACGTAAGAATAGGTATACACAATATATAATAGCACACATATGCATAGAATATACAGATGAGTATCACGTGTACACATACACAGCAGCACTTAAACGTAGCAAACTAAACACACACAAACTTAGCAGTTGCAATAAAACTTCAATCTGCCCTTTAAAATTTTAAGACTCCGAAGTGTAGTGGTAATTGTTTTGGATTTTCACGCACCCGGCCACAGATCGAATCACAGAATCGGCAAACGACAAAAATTTTATGTTTATTTGGGGTTAAAATTGTGTTGAATAATTTATGTATGCATACTTTACCGTACGTAGTCATTGTCGTACTTTGTCGTAGTTAATCTGTAGTTATTGTCGTATCTTATTTCGTATGTTATCACTGTAGTTGCTTTGTAGTGCTTCCTTATACTATACCATGCATTGTTTGTTACTGTGCCGTATTACTGCATTATAACTTGAAACAGGAGTTTCAACTTCTGAAGGGGTGAGTGATGTCACAGATATATAATTCATAGGTAAAAGCATAGCTAAATAATTTGTTTAATAATGGAAATTAATTGCTACGTATCAAATTATTAAAATTAATTGTTTAATTAAACACTACCTAAAAGGGTATATACGTACCTAAAAGCTTTCTTTCTTGAAATTATTCTAAGTCCCAACCTTCTTTCGTAGGACTTTGTTTCGCTTCTAAGACTTATGGTAGCAATCGAAGGCAGGCTAGAGTCAGCAGTTCTTTCGTAAAGTTTGCAGCGTTTTCTTATTGGTCAGAAATTAAAGGGAAGTGCCATGATTTTGCTAGTTCTTAGTATTGTGCCGGTTGATGGATATTTTGTTCCAATTTTCTAGTTTTTATGTTTCCTGAAGTATTACGAAACAAGACTGAAAGTGTGAGTCAAAGCTTCGTCAGCGAAAGAGTTGAAAGAGACCGCCCGAGTTTTTATGCTTTTTGATGAAAAGAACTTTCGACTTTTCGACAAGGCGTCATTAGAAAAGAGGTTTACGGTAACACGTGAGAGGCGGAGCTACTAGAACTATAAAAGCTTGTGTTTTGAGTCATTGTTGCTGGTGCGCTGTCTGCTGTTGCTGGTTGCTCGTTGCCTTGCCTTCGTCTGTACCCGTGAACTGAACTCTGAACTTGTCTTTGTTATAACTTTGCCCTCTGCTTCATAGTAAAAGCCTAGTGTACACTGATGCCTAAGACGAGCAACGATCCACAACCCTAACCGTCATTAGGCCTACACGGACCAGATTTCCACGCTTCCACAACAGAACTTTCGAAGGACCTCAAGGCCTCGTGACACTTAGCACTAACCTGTCTCTCTGTAATAGTAACAACTAAAACTTTAATCATTATTTCACAAAACAGTTTACATGTATTACATAATTATATCAAACCAAAAACCCATTGCAACCGCACAGTAATCTTTACAGATGCCATGAATCTGAACAATAAATATTGACAAGTTTGATAAAACTAATTTCATTAGTTGGAGTCTATACATAATTATTACATTTACAGGTTCATTCCATAGCTTCCCAGCTACAATGTGGATACTTTAAATTTCTGGAAAATGTTATCTTGTGCAGGAATGATGAGAGAGGACAACTGATCCGAGTGGAGGATCCTGATGAAGTCCTCGTCCGAAGAGGAATTCCTCCTGGAAATGGGAGGCGGGTCGGAGGAAGGCGGGGGGACTGGGACTGAAGGAGCATCCTCCTCCTCCTCCTCCTCCTCCTCCTCCGCCTCAGACTCCAGGAAGGAACTCTCCACAATCACACCCCCACTGCTAGTGGTGCACCCGTTCAGCACCACACAAGAATCACCATCCGCGGCTGGAGGCGAACATGAACACGATGTGAGAGCATCCTGGCCATTGGATGAGGGAGTGTTGGAAGGAGGAGGATCAACACCAGAAGTTGTGGAGGCGACCGTGACATCCCCATCCCCATCCCCTGACTCCTTCCGTCCACCAACGCCTGAAACAAAACAACCTTTTAGACAATTCTTACGTACAATCGCGGCTCTAGGGAACAATTCACGACAGGCGCTTGTGCTCAGAACACATTGCCTTTTGCACAGAGTGACGGCACTCGCCTCCTCCTGGCTAGTGTTTTGGTCGCCTGTCCCTGATCTGTCTGGCTTTGAACTAATTGTATTGTTTTATTAGAATTTTAAATTTATTTCTTCATTTAGCTTAGTTTGAATAGGAAACCTATGTTTCCTTAGAACGTTATTATCTTGCAAACTAGCTCTTTCCTCTGCAAGAAAAGGACCGTCTTCGGTTCGGTCCGGCGCAAAGGACTGTAGTTCCCAGACACTACTCTCTGGTCATACGATGCCTCCCTCCACAATCACAACACAGCTGACAACTGGAAACTGACCAGCAAAATGAACAAGCATATAGATACATACCTTTAGATTTCTGCCACTGAGAGACTCTGGGATGAGATTTCATCCTCCAGTTGTGCTGTCTGGGAAACGACATCCTTTTCCCAGCAGAGGAGGGAAACATCTTGGTCACAATAGTCCGACCATACTTAGTCTTTGACCTCTTTCTCATGGACGCACCTTTCTTCTGAAATACATAAATACAATGGTCGTTTTAGCAGAAGGAATGTTTGCGATGAATACCGTTACAATTGAAATGGAAAATGCTGAGTTATCTAACCAGAACATCTGGCAAAATTCAGTCGCCTGGTTTACTCCATGTTCTGTATTCACTGATCTCTGCGCTAGGGAGCAGCACCAAAACCGCCCACACCCCTTTTCGGGTTTCCCTCCACTCAGCCCCATCCATGTTTTTGGCAGCCACTCCACACACTTTGTGGCAACCAGAAACTGACAAATTTTAACGGGCCTAATTTTACTGTATTTTTGTCTATCTTAGGCCACTCTTTTTGTCTATTTTAGGCCACTCTAGGTCCCTCCAGGGAAAGATCAGCCGTTAACCTAGAAAGTATATATACTGATTCTATACAGAGGCGACACCGAGTATATCTCATGAATGACACATTCAAAACAAACTGACCTGAATGGACCTTGAAAGAGTATTCACCGGGATTCTGAAAGCAGGAGGTGTCGTTGTAGTGGTAGTCTTGGGGGAGGACGCGGATTCCTGTTCCGGACTGGAGGAGGATGCGGAGGACGTCGTCGTCGGTGGGAGTCTGAGGGATCGGACGAGGGCGGAGCGATGTCGGGGTCGGAGGATGTGTCGCTGGAGGTGGGCTCGGAGTCGCTGCATCCCGGAGGACACCAGGAACACTCCGCCAGTCAGGAACAAATTCCCATTCCACTCCAGCTCTTCCTTCTTCACACAGACACTGCAGAGGACAATGTTCAACTGAGGATCGTAGTCCAGATAGGAGGCGCACTCCAGGACCTCCTTCACCGTCTCCGTCTTGGCGATCCTTCCCATGACTCCGGCCTCCGAGGGGATGATCAGGATCGGGTCCCTTCGTGACAGACGGGAAGAGAGGCGCCGGAATTCCTCCGGAGGGATCACTCGGGCCGGGACCCCGCCGAAGACGACCACATTCGCATCCTTCTTCCCTCTCCTCCTCTCCTCCGCATCCCCACTCCTCCTTCCCTTCTTTCCACCACTCTTCCCTCCACTGTGCAGTCTCTTCTTACTCGGACTGCTCTCCTTCTAAAAGTTAACAACAATCACATAACAGCAATAAAAATATAAAGAAAAAGAAATAATGACAACGCCTGCCTGCAGCAATAACTGTATTGATGCACTTGTGCAGTAGTCATAGTGAAATTATTATCAATTTAATTCGGTACGTAACTGCAGGGCAGATAAAGCAGAGGCAGCAGTTCTTACTGGACAAGTTGCGTTCACTGCATCTTTTCAGGGTACAGTGACTTTAGTACTTGTCTTAGACACGACAGGTTCGCTGATTCTGCTGCGATTAGTGCCTCGTGTATCCGTCAAGAATACCACCCGGGGCCAATGTTATCAAAGGCCGAAACCCGGGTTTCAAGCTATACCCGGGTTAAAAATGGGTTATTAACCCAAACCCGATGGAATTAAAGTTGGGTTAGAACTGGGTTTTTGAAACCCGGGTTTCATAACAGGGTTTTGGGTTAAATTGGGGTTAAATTTAGACCCAGTGTTATCATGAAACCCGGGTTTAAAAACTAGGGTTAAATTGGGATTAAAATGGCCAAATTTCAACCCTACTCGATGAGGAGGGTTGAGTCTGAAACCCGGGTTTTATTCTGAGTAATTTATGGGGTTCGCTCGGGAGACCCTTTCCACTTCAAGTTTCAAAAATATGAACAAAACAGCACAACTATTTTTGGGGTTAATTTTGGGTTAACTTAGATCAGTCAAAATGGACTTCAGGGGCCGGTCCTATCAATGTTCTTAACCCGGGTTAACTCACTAACCTGGGTTTAAAATGGGTTATTAACCTAAACCTCATCCTATCAAAACTTGGGTAAACCCGGGTTTGCTTAACACGGGTTTCACATCGGGGTTAACAGGTTATTTTAGGGTTAGCGCTAACCCTTAATCCTATCATTAAACCCGGGTTTAGAAATCGGGGTTAAAATGGGGTTAAACATGCCTAAACTTAACCCTCCTCACCTAGGTGGGTTAAGTCCTTAACCCGGGTTTGCATTTTGGGGTTAGTTCAATTGTTTTGATTTTTTCTTATATTTGAGTTTTTTCTTCATTTTTAGACGTTTTTTCTATCAACGCTTCTTTGTTTTTCCAAATCATTTGTTGAATTATCATATAATTTTTACAGCTCATTTCTTAAATGAAGCGTTTTCTGACTGAAATAGAGCTTTAAATTTTCATAAAAATCGTGAAACGTTTTTCTTTGAAACATCAATAACTGAAACGAAACAGAATACAATAACAAATTAGTATTTAAAAAGACATTCTGTAGCTGCAGAAAAATTGTGGATGTTACTTCCTGAAGACGTTTATGTAGGATCCTGCTTCCCCTAAAAATGCGATCGAGATTATATTTTGTATTTTACGTTTTAAATTAATTATATTTTACATTACATTTTACATTTTAAATTAATTATATTTTACATTACATTTTACATTTTAAATTGTATTTTACAAATCAGAAATGAAGTTCTAAAAAAGCTAAGCTCGTTATTAAAGGGCACTAAGCATACACTTTAATTACTGATGGGCCATATGGCCCTAGTGGCTATAGCAAGCTTAACAAAAAAAGATCACTTGATTTTTTAACAAAAACAGATAACCCCGCCCTGACTCCTAGACAGGTCGTATCGACCCAATTTTTTCCACGGTGATAGCCACACATCTCGACATTACAGCCTGCGAGTTTGAACCCTTAGGCTCTTTGCATGCGTTCAGGGTAGACCTCCAAGTGAGGGTATCCAAAAGTTACCTCAAAAACGTTCAGGACCGAACTTCGAGTTTCGTCTACTATATACTAAGCGAAGTCCCTAGGCAACTCATATGGTACATACAACATGTCCTAACTGTGCGTTATCGATACATATATAGAAGTTCTCAGTCGGACCTGTGAGCGGTCCTGGGGTGGGTGATTTTTTATTTGTTAAAATTTTAACAAATAAAAATCACTTTAATATTTTGTTACTGATGTCAGAACAGCAGCTAGAACAAAACTAACGCCAAATTCGAGCTCAGCGACCTCGAAAACTCTTATAGACGTTGTTTTTGTGGTTGCCTGGCACTTCTGGTAGTCCAACCTGGTAACCAGCCGGGCCTGAACCGTCCGACGGTAAACGTGGTTCCAGAAGTCAGTATTAGACTATAGTTACCTAAAAAATAATGCCAGATTTGAATTCTGCGCAAGAAAAAACCCCCTATGACATGTTTTTAGCCATATGGGACTATCCAGTTTGTACCTGGAGGGTCCGGAAGGGGCAGGGGTCACGTGACCGTTGGTCATATCCCACCAACAAACGAAGTCCTAAGTTTCTTTGCCAAAACGCCTGGAAATAAGTTATAATCACTCAAAAACAAGAAAAAACAAAGTTTTAGCCTTTAAAACGGCATTTTAGAGCCACCAGACTTCATCCTGGACGCTGCCGGGCGCCATCAGTTACCACTAAGGCTTCGGCGGGGTCAGTTGCCCTAGTTGGAACACTACGTTGGCGGTTTGGGGTTCTACATACGTTATTTAGTGCGCTGTATCCAAAACTGATGAGAAAACGATGCTAGCTGCTCTCTAGGATCCGATCCTCCACTGATTGTTTTTTGTTAAAGGGTGATTTTTTATTAAACCTTAACCAATAAAAAAATCACTGTCTTTCGATTACTGCCACTTCCTGGTAGGTCGTAGAGCAATGAAACTGGGATGGTATAAAGCTTAGCCCAAGGCATGTCCATGGGTCCTCAAAGTAATCGATTTAGGGTCCAGTTACCGGATGGCAGTCCGGGAATTTCCTCCTTTCTTTCTTCAACACGTCCACCCTTTTTTGAGAGAATATTTCCACATCTGCTAGAAAACTCGAGTTTCGATATCCTTCCGCCGGCAATGAAAATTTTGATGAAAATTCAAAGGAATCCAGAGCCGGCTGTAGTTTGTCGGCGGAAAAATGGTTCCACCAGGTTATACAGGCGGTGATGCAGATTAAATTACCTAATGTACAGTTTACTCCGACTCAGAATCACTCTCACTCAATCGGAACTCTTACACCTAGAAATCAATTAGTTGCTTTTCTGCAATTAAACGTTGGCAAAAAAATCGTATTTTCCTGATTTTGAGCTTGTCGCTTCCAACTTTTTTCTGGGTACATCTTGGACCGTTTAATGACTACATTCGAAATGTAAAGGTAAAAATGGCAGCCAAAGATGTAAAATTGGTCATTTTCAACTGTTAGTCCTGAGGAAATTCAGACATGAAAGGGTTAACATAGGGTCGAATACTGTGAGGAGAGTTCGTCCCAAGATAGTTTTGAGGGGGCTTGCATCATAAACCAACATTTTCAACGGGGTTTGTGTCATAAGCATAAATCAACGTTAATACTAACCTAAATTCTCAATTCTTAATAAATCTGCAACAAAATTATAAAATCTTAGAAATAATTGCAAAATATTTATAGATTTTCGTGAACGAAATTTTGGTTTATGGAATTTTGGTTCGAAAGACTATTTTTTCCGGCCACTTCTTCCCTAGTCAAATATTTATATAACTGTCACGTGATTGACGATAAAGCAGGAAAATGCAATAAAATAATCAGTTTCAGAATGTAAACAATCATCAATGTGTGAAAATTGCGCAAAGCAAGATACATTTTTCAAAACGAATCACGGGCAATGCAAGAAAAGCAAACAGTTCGTCTACGGTTACTAGCGGCCTTTAAGAGAATTCAGGGTTAACCCAGGTTTGCGCTAACCCGGGTTAGCGTAACCCAACCCCAAAAATGTTTGATTAGACCGGGTTAACCCCGGGGTTAACCCAACCCTGAAATTTTGGGGTTAACCCCAAAATAGGGCCTAACCCGGGTTAAGCTTAACCCCGTTTTGATAGGACCGGCCCCAGGGTTAACTCGGGGTTAACCCCAATAAAAGAGGGTTTCTGTAACACAACCCCAAAATTGTTTGATAACATTGGGTTAACCCCAGGGTTAACCCAACCTCATAATTTCAGGGTTAACCCCAAAAACTACGAAACCCGGGTTTCAGAAAACCCAAGTTTGATAACATCGGCCCCCGGAAGAACGCGTCCACTTCATTTCCTTGTTATTCTTGTGAGCTCTACCAAGTCTAACTGACGAGGCGCCTTCTGTGCGTGCCTTTCGCACGAATAACAAGGCACGCAACTTCTAGTGGAGCGCGAAATCCCAAGTGGTCGCGCTCCCTCCATCTTTCCCTAACCTCTTGTGGTTAGCCTGAGTTAACACAAGGATTGATACAGAATGTACATGTATGTAATCGTAGAAACGCATACGTGGTAGGTAGTAGCGGCATAGGAACCTACAAAAAATACCTTGTCTGGGGGAAGTCCGTTTTTTCTTTTCGTGATAGAACTAGGCGCCGCAACCACTTCTCTCCTGGATCTCGCCCCGAGCTTCTCATCCGCCAGAACCGACTCTTCACAGTCATCAGAATGTTCCTCCATTTCACCACTCTTCTCATCTAAACAAAGAAGCAGCTCAGATGAGGCCTCCTTGGGCCTGCTAACAGGTCATCTGCACTGCAAAAGTTTCAAAGCTCCATTAGACACTACCATAACAACAGTCTTTGTGTAAGAGGCCACCTACCCAAGGGAGAGGGAGAGCGGACTGCAGAGGCTAGCTTGAGACTGTCAGAATCCTCCTCCTCCTCCTCCTCCTCTCTGGCGCCGACAACGTCATCATCCTCCTCAACTGATTCCCCTCTCCTGCTCTTCTTACAACCCTTACCAGATGGAAAACTAAAACAAACAAATAAAACAAATAAACAACAAACAAACAAACATTAGATTCATTATAACTTTCCTTTATCTACTACTTCTGGGATCCCTACGCGACCACCTTGCCAGAAACAGAGCATCGAAGACAGTCTTGATTGCCTTCAGAAACCCCCTTGTCTCAGAAATCCGAACATGGAATATATACTCAATACTGAATTCCAAGCAAAATGTGAAGAATAGCAGCAATTAAGGAACTGCAGAGAAAAGCTCCCAGTAAGTTTTTAAACTAGCTTAATGTATTTCCAAGAGGACTCCTATAAAGGGTATCCTCAACCCGATTCCGGGCGTACCCAGGGAAACGGTTTGGGGGATGAAATGAAACCCATTCCCTTCAAGTTGACCAAAGGAGAATCAGCATTAATTCAGTGCAAACATTACAATGCAAAATTTTTGCGACTTTTGCAGGTGGCAACGACAAATCGCTGTAAATAAACATTTTAAGGCGAAACTTCCAGCGAAAGAGGAAATTTTTAGAAAATATCTTTATACAATGATCCGACATCACATCCCTGAAAACCCTAAAATCCACTCTTTTCCAAATCCTGGGAAAGCCTCTGAACCCGAGTCCTCCCTCTCCAAAACCAACTAGGAAAACAGGGGTTTGATTAAAAATATAAAATAGCATTGTAAGTACGAATTGCATACAGCTTCTTAGCATTTCTCGAAACTAAATGTTTTCCTGACTGAATACAGTGAACGCGGTGCCTCTTCAATCCTGGGCGCCGTTCTCCAGCGACTGCCTTGCTTCGAAAGTCTGGAAGGGCAATCGCCAGGAAACCACTGTAAAGAAAACCCGACAACAAGACACCACCTATTTACAGCTTTAATTGTTTGCAACTAAAGATAAACAGAACACGTTGCCAAATTTGTCCACGACAACAGTAAACAACCAATTTCCGCTTTTATGCGGTTTCTTTATACATGCAAAAATCAAGTAGAGGAGCAAATCTTTGCTTCAACTATTTCTTCAGTTAGAAAACAATCTTCTTTACAACAACGAAACCGGATAGGTAAAAAGCGCAGACACCTCCCTAACTACTCATGGGCCAAATTAAATACCTTCGACTTCTACACTGTCGCCAGTTATTACACTTGAATACTAACGTAACGTGTCAAATGGTTTTGGATGGCATGGGAAAAGAATATCGAACAAAAACTAGTCATATTCTTAACCTAACCTCTTATCCACACACCAGCGATGGAACCGGGTCACCGGGTCAGTTCGGGTCACTTTTTGGACCGGGTCACCGGGTCAAGAGCTTCGACCCGGTTTTGACCCGGTTTTCTGAATTTACCTCAAATTTTAGAAATTTTTGGCTTACCAAGCTAAAATTTTAGATTAAATTTTTGTTCGATGTCCAATATTAATTTTCTTTTTTCTATATTTTAGTCTTGAACATTTTCGCAGCTTGAGGTTATTTGAATCTGCCAGTTTCTGGCAAATTGTTGTTTATCTTTTTAGTTTTAGCTTTATAAGTTTCATGATTATTGCATAACTCTATTTAGTGCAATATGGTCTGCAGTTTATTTTCGCAACCAGGGTAAACGTTGGAAGTAAGTGAATTTAATTTAATTTAATTTAACTCACTACGTGATTAAAACCAAAATTTTAAAGTACTCTGTGTTTTTGGACAAGCATATACTCATATTTGACCCTGCAAAATTTCGCAGAGGGATAAATTATTGGTTTTGCAACTAATTCTGCATAAATTTAGAAAATGCTACAGCTATACTATTAATCGCATTTCAAGAAACTCTAAGGCAAACATATGTATGTCATAGTTATTCTTTTCAAAGTGGTTATGGAACATGGACGCCAAAAATTTAGCGTTCTTACGCAGAATCGAAAATTTTTTGCAACCTTTGGAATTTTCTGGAAAACCGGGTCACCGGGTCAGGGCTCAACCGGGTCACTGGGTCAAGCCTAAGTGACCCGGTTCCATCACTGCCACACACTACTGAAACGTAACTCATGGAGAAAAACACAAAGAAAACGCTGCACGAGTCGACTTACAGTGCCAAGGGAAGTCCGGTGGCAAAGTGATGACTCCGACAGACATGCTTGACTCGAGGTCCCTTCACAGCAAGGAGGGTGGGGCTCTCCTCGTCAGGATCCCCACTCCGCCCGGACTCCTCCAGTCCCTCAGCAGCAGCAGACAATGCAGAGGATCCAGGAGACGGTGACGCAATGCGCTGAGCCAGGGAGCAGATCAACGGAGTCGGCGACGAGGATGGACCCGCAGTGGAGGAGGAGGAGGACTGGAGCGGAAGCCAACGACCGCCCCCACCTCCGCCTCCGCCTCCGCTCCCTCTCACAAGACAGGATGGAGTGGGACGACCACAGGGCGGATCCCTCCTCCCCAGCACCTTCCAACCACAACTACTCCAGTCTGAAACACACACAAAACGCAACCACTCATCCAGCTGTAATCTAAAGAATTGTAATGCTGCAGAGAAAGAAAACGATAAATGTAAAAATTTGTTGACACTATCTGGCTGGCTTGCGAAGTTGAGGTAAAGGGCAAAAGAGAAAAGTTTCGATCAGTTTTCGCTTCTGAGTTGCAGAGAGCGGTGGGTTGGTTAGTTGCTCTCTCTCTCTCCAGTAACATCAGATAAGAAGACGCGCTTGTTGCTCAGTTCAAGTGAAACAGAAGTGAAGACGTGTGCTGCCATCTAGAAGGAAGAGCTGGAAGAAGACGTTGCATCAGAAAGTGTGAAACCCTCCCAGCAAGCCAGCCAGATCCCAGAGCTCAGATCACACTAAATCGGTCAGTAATATAATTATCACATATCATACAGTTGCTGTGTGCTTGTAGAAGTAGACTGCGGTATATAATAAAAGCAGTAAGCGGTTGAAATTTGGCTAGCTCGTACGTAACACAGGTAGACTTAGACTCGAGTACTAGACAGGTGCAATAGTCCTGTTACACAGCAAACAACACACAGGGATAACTGAAGAACCAAACACACTCTGAAATTAGCACCATGCTGTCATTGGTCAGGCCTTCTGTTCGATGCGAAAAAGGTACAATATCAAAACGAGACTAAGGACCCACATAAAAGTTTTAATACTAAAGCGACATTCTGGCTGGTGAGGCTGGGCGGTGAGACGCATGGGGCTTTGAGCACTCATCTTTAGGATATGTATTATTCCATGACACTTCTCTACTTGTATATTTGTGAATAATGTAGCACATTATTTTTTACATATACTGTTTCATGTTTAAATATAGATTGCACTAGGAAACTTTATTAAATATTTTATTCTATCACTGTCTCTATAATTATTTCTTTTTTATTTTATATTTTAGATTTCTGGTTTATTCTTTTTCTTTTTTGTTGGCCGATCAGTATGCCTAGATCTACCGAAGACCAGTCAGACTCTAGTATTCACTACGAAACCACTGTTACTGAAGGTTAGCTTTTAACCTTTAGTTTCTTTTCTTTTTTCTAAACGGAAAAAAGTAAACAAGAAATTTCAGAAGTGCACTCAAGGATTTGCGTCCGACTATCGAATGTTTGCCAAAAAATTAGAAACCCGAAACTCGCGAAACTAATATAACCGGACAACATGATCCGATACAACAAAAAATGTCAAAGAACCACAATCAACATACCGTTAACCTTGCTTGTATTTGCAGACGTATTCTCACCAATGCAAAGGAGAGACTTCTTGGCCACAAAGACGCAATGCCAGAACCAGCACTCCTTGCATGCTGAACGATCGATGGGACAAACACCTAAAAACGAACAAACAAAACAAAAAGCATAAACAACATTAAAAATGTTGTATCATCATTAAAAATGTTGTATTGACCAACAACCGCTATTCGTATTTTGCATTAATTGTCAGCTGCATTGCGTTAGACCAGCATCACAGAGCCCTTAACAAACAAAAAGGCAACCGCGCGCAAAACGTTGTTCACATCTTCTTTCAGTAACATACGTACAAAACGGGCCTTAATTTCTAATTGTGGTTTCCTCTCCTGAAATACGTGAACCAGTTTCAACCAATAAATTTTCGTAGACGATTGACTGATTTTAAAGCAGAAAAGCGTAGAAAAATAACCTCACAAGAATAAACGTAATTTATAGTTTCGATGGAATCCCCAGAAATTCTGCCAGAAAGGATTACCACAACTTATGTGCTGCATTTTATGACAATCCTTCAGAGCTAAACAAGCCCAACAATTATCATCACTAGCGTAGCCAGAAAAAAATTTCGGAGAGAAATGCAAAAATGTTTTCGAGGGGTGTGGGGCCTCTTGCTTACTTCTAGGCCAAAACCTATGGGGAGGGGGGCGATGTAAGGGGATGCTCGAAGGAGCCCCCCCCATCGACGGGGGGGGGGGGAGTCACCGAAAAAGGGGGCATATTTTTTTACAAAGTTTTACGTTTATTGTGTAGAAAACTGCTTAAAATCGCAAAAAATAACTAATTTTAGGTGTTGTTTAAGCTAAAATAGTGTAAATTTCGTTAATCTTTAAAAATCCGGCGAAGCCGGAAAAGTTTTTGAAAATTTATGTAGGGTACAAAGGGTAAAATTTGGCAATTTTAGGGTTATGGGGGAGATCGGAATTTATGGGGGGGGCTTTTATGGGGGAGGCTCCTCGAATGGGGCCCCCACCTCCTCCTCCAGTAGCAGTAAGCCTGGCGGGGGCGAATCCCCACAGAAGCTGAGAAATTTTTAATTTCGTGACCTTCGCGGAATTTATACAAAGCATTCTAAAAATATATAAAAGTCCCAGCACGGTTTCATGCACGTAAATGCTGCAGAAGCTGGTCAAAGTACACCAAATAAGGTACGTATTTGGTACTCATTTTGGGATGCGAAACACGTATTATGACGGTAGGATACACTTATATCGCGCTAAAGGCGGGAAAATTTTTTAAAAAATGGGCGTTTTAAACATGGCGCGGAAAAAATTTGTGGGGGTCCACAATACCCCCTCCCACACTGGCAATGCGCCTGTACGTGATACAAATAGCATAAACTAAACAGCACTTCTGTTGAATAAAGAACTGACCTCCTTTGAGACACTTCATGGTGGACGAGAAGATGGAGGGTAGCTTCCGCCAGTTGAGATAGGGCCTGGAGCAGAGGGTGCAGAGGGGGACGCCGGGGCGGATCTCGGACTGGGCCGGATAGCAGGGGTCCTCGCAGCCCAGACAGGGTCTCCTCTCAAACACTACCTCTTCCCGTTTCTTCCTCCCAGAGGGCTCCCTATCAACAGGTGATGGAGGAGTACGTCTCGCCTCCTCCGGAGGGTCCGGAGAGAGGGAGAGAGGAAAGAGGAGAGGAGGCGGCGGCGGGGGCGGGGCCAGAGGACGCTCCCAAGTCCCACTCTCCAACGAGCACACCACAACCGAGAAGGAGGAGGAGGAGGAGGACTTCTTGAGCGGACACCAGGATCCCTCCTCCAAGCGGGCTGCACCCCCTCCCTCTACCTTCTCCCTCTCTCTCACATCTTCACACACTATCTGATCAGTTTCATGCTCATCAGCAGTATCCGGAGGTGGTCTAGCATTATCCTCCTTCAGAAAAGCAGAGTCACAAGAGGGCGATGAGGGAATGAGGTCTGGAAGGGTGAACTGAGGACTGACTATGGAGAGGGTCGCCACTCTGGACTCCGGGACCGTCATGGAACAGTCCTCTCTCGTTTCACAGGATCCATGAAACGAGAACTCAACCGCGCAGGAATGGACTACTTCGGCGACCTTCTCCTCAGCTGGAATGGAGGGAGAAGACAGAGGGAGTGAGAACATCACCCGATCCAAAACACCCATCAGCACCTCCCTTGCGGCCGCCAATAAATCCTCACCATCATCCTCCTCCTCTTGACTTCCAGGAGGCACATTCAGAGGAACACCTCCACGAGGGGACACCCTGGTTGGACCAGGTTCCGCACTACCAGCATCACAGATCCAGTTTGGAGCAGACCACTCCTTCTCAGCTACATCCTGTAGTCTGGGTCCTTCGTCCGATAGGCCAGTCCCGCATGACTCCTCCTCTTTTTCTTTGCTACAATCCTCCACAATTTCTGTTTCCGTTGCAGGTATTGCTCCCGCCTCACCAAATTGAGTATCCGTCAACCCATTTGTATTAACACCTGTAGGAGGAGGAGCTGCTCTCGCTTCGTTTTTCCTGACCACCAATGAGGGTTCCGCCAACGGTCCTTTTCTGATGGCCAAGTGTTTCACAGAGGAGGACGGAGTGGGGACTCCAGGAATCTTCCCGGCGGAAGCGAGGAGTCCATTCGACGTCTTCGGCTTCTGCCCTTTCACCACCTCCAACAACTCTTCGTAGGGGATACTCATACCCAGTTTGGCCAGAAATCGCTGATAGCACTCCGCAAACTGTTCTGCAGTCAGCTTGGGCACCAGTTTTGAACTGGAAGTGAGGACACTGCTACTGCCCCCAACCGTGGATGAAGCAACAGAGGACCCCATCCCGCCAATCCTCTTCCCATTTTGAGGCTCCTGGGGCACCGGTCCCTCCTCCTCCTCCTTTTCTTCCTCTGCTCTGTAGCCTTTCTGGAGCCTTTCGATCAGGAAACTCCGATCCACCTCTCCAGGGACGGATGCCGAGTTGTTGGACGTCCTCACGGGGGAGAGACTGGCGGGTACTCGTCTATCGTCCTCTGCACTCACAGGTTTCCCCTTCCGACGAGCCAAATAAATCTTGGGTCGGCCGCTCGGGTCAGAACTGACAGCATCTGTAGCCACTCTGGATGGGGAGGAGGAGGGATTTTTAGAGAGCAACATGGTGGATACTCTCGGTCTTTGAGAGACCCCTGGATCAGGTACAGACTTGGAAGGAGAGGAAGAGACACCGGGGACAGGCACTGACTCCACAGAAGCGGAAGAAGTTGGAGGAGAAGTCGTCGTCGTTGTAGGTGTAATAGAGGTGGAGGAGGCGAGGTGGTGAGTCTTGCGGCGCTGTCTGGAGAGGCTGTCGGACGCCTTCGTCTGCAGCATGGTGGACTGTCGCTGACGTGAAGGAAAGGGAATGCAACCACCACCCGGATCCAGAGAGGGAACGACTTCGTCATGAGCCTTGGATGAGGGCAATGTCTTGCTTTCACAGACCACAGGAGGTGTCTCTGCCATCTCTTTCGTGAGTCCGAGAGGAGGTCCTGCTTCCCTGATTGACTTGGGGGAGGGGGAGGGAAGAACCCTGGGTTGGGGAATGGATCTCTTGACCGGGGAAGATCGTCGCTGGTGTTGTTGTTGTTGTTGGATGTCGAGGGTCCGATTGACCTGATAGAGTCGTTCCAGCGTGGGTCTCTCCAGATCGTCCAACTGAGTGCTCTGGTTCTCAGCGATCACTCGAGCCCGCGACAGATACGACAGCATGCCCTCGCCCGGGCGGGGAAGGAACCAGGGACGACCAACGTCCCCATCAGACGGGGAGGCGGAGACTTTGGGCCGCTTTGAGGAGAGGATAGACAGAGCGGATGGAAGATCCTCCTCTTCCGGCGAGGAGCGGCGGAGGCGCGGAGGAGGAGGACGCGATCTCTTGGGAGGAGGATTGGCTCTCTGTGCCTGGGTGGTGGGGAGGACCTGTGACTTTTCTCCTCCTCCTTTCCCCCCGTATAGGAACTGGGAGCAGAGGGAGGCGGCCCTTTGCCCTGGGGAGTCCAGACAGAGACCCCGCTTCAACAGCAGGGAGAATGATTGAGGGACGTAGGGCTTTCGAGGAACACGTCTGAAACACAACAATACCTAGACCTACATCAAATATACATACGTAAATACAAGAATACAATCGGACTTCGGACAGTAATTTGTCTGAAATAATGCAAAATAAACAACAGTTGTTATTATGTTGAACTCAAGTTTTAGTCAGTTATTTCAAAATAAACTACTATAATGTCGCAAATAAGCGCCTGGGCTTAATCTAGTGGGCCCCCTCATAAATACCCTTCCCCCAAAAAAGTGGGAGCCCCTTTTAGTACCAAGTTTTGTCCTGAAAAAAATCGTCCAGAAGGCCAAATTGTCAAAAATTTTCTGGCTTCGCTGGATATTTTTAACTATATTTTTGCACTTTCTAATACTAAATCTGCTTATTTTTGCGATAAGAATCAACTTTTGCAGTGCATGCTAGAAAAATATCACTATTTTTAGTAGAGTAGAGATGCACTGGAGCCGCCATTACCGGGGCTGCGGCCGGGGCCTTAGAGACAAAAAGTAGCTCAATTTCTAAAATATTAACATGTCGCAAAAATCTGATACAAACGCTCTATTAAACTAGTTTTCGGTCAGCATAGTGATTATCTCTTCGTTTTTATTCATTTTTGGCGTCAAAAGTCGCTAAACCAGTAATAAAGACAGCTAAAATTTCTATAAATTTTTTGCCGGTGCATTCCTAATTTTGAGCATATATTTAGAAAAATTTTCGTCGCCCCAAAATTAAAGTCGGGATCGGGATGGCCGAGTGGTCTAAGAACTTCGGATCTTACGGTCGGTGGTTCGATCCCCGGAAGCCACAAAGCTTTCCCGACTGTAGCCAACCCAGCTATCCATCCTTAACTGGTCGGTAAATGGGTACCACTACGGTGGGAAGGTAACACGAGTATGTGTAGAAGGGCAAGCCCCCTTTCCACGGGTGCAGTCATCAGTTGAGGTGACACTCCTGGACGGCTGAGAATCCGGGGATGAGCACCGTCACCCCATGTCCTGTGGCAGGACGGAGATATCTCCTGGGGCGAACCTTTACCTGTTTTACCCCAAAATTCTTTGCCCCTCGGACTTTTGGGGGCCCCCCAAGAAAAAATTTCCAAAAATAAGCCCAGAGAGTAACGCGTAAGACAAGTGCGTTCAGCGTAGGGGAACAATGAATTGAACAAAAATGAATATGAATTGCACTCGGGAATCCTACGAATACAGAACACAGTCAATAAATCAGAATAAAACAGGATACACATAATACGTAACAATGTGCGCTAGAAAATAGGTGGAAAACTGAGTTTTTTCTTAATAAATTAAATTTTTTAAACCCAGTACTGGCATTTTTTAGGGTTTTGAAAGTGGAGGGGGCTTGCCTCCCCCCAGGGAGGGGGAAGTGGGGGGCTTCCGAAAAGTGGGAGGGGGCGGGCCAAAGTAAAATTACCGAAATGTTTAGCGAAAATTAGCATTTTAAGGTAAAAACGCAAAACATCGCTGTTTTTAAGCTTAAAATGAGCTTATACGTCCATAAATTAGCTAAAAATTGAGAAAATTTTTGAAAATTTGACCTCAAAAACCCAATTTTTTGACACTTTTAGGCGACCCCCAAAAAATGGGTGGGGGCTTGCCGAAAAGTGGGGGGGCTCCGAAAAGTGAAAGGGGAACCGAAAAGTGGGGGCCCCACTAAAATTTCACTCCATCATTCCATCATAAAAAATGCCAGCAGTATATAGGTGGTGAAAACAAAATCCAAAATATATTAGAGCGTATGCAGGGGACGCGGACCTCCTTTTTTAGGGTATATACTAAAACTTTTTCGCTAATTTTAGCGTGAGTGTCGCTATTTTTTTAACTTTTCGCTCCGGAGGGAACGGCACGTTTCTGGGATGGAGTCTCCCTTCAAGGTCCTGCATAGACCAGCGCCACAAAACCCCAGACACACCTCCAAAACACTTCTTACGCACTGGCTGATCAAAGTGGTCTGATTTTGTTGAGGGTTGGACGAGGATTTCTGAATGGCCTTCGCCTTGGCCAGCGATTCCAGGACACAGTTCAAACTGGGACCACACTCCACACTACCATAGTCCCTAAACAAAACAGAAATGTATAGTCAAGCGGGAAAAAACCATCACCAAAATTGTCTGCTGGTCCAGATGGAATACCAAATGTCTTTTTAAAGAAATTGGCTCATTCTCTTAAAAAACCGCTTACGAAAATTTTCAGAGAATCTCTAAATTCTGGAGAAATTCCTAGTGATTGGTTGAGAGCCGATGTGTGTCCTATTTATAAAAAGGGTAATTCCAAAGATCCTAAAAATTATAGACCTGTCAGTTTGACTGCTGGTTGTTGCAGAGCAATGGAAAGAGCAGTAAAACCTTTCATGTAAAACCCGCCCCCCTCCCATCAGGTCAGACTAGAAATGTCGGATGTCCTGGAAGCTCATGAGAAAAAGGACAAAGCTGTTCTTTTTGGCCTCCCTGAGCAGGTGGGGGAGGACAATGCCAAACTGTCAATGGCTGATGCAAGGGCTGCTGATTCGGCCGAACTTCGGGAAATTGCTGAGGCACTGAGTATTGATCCGAATTGTATCATTGATGTCTACAGGGACGGAACGAAACGGAAGGATGGTAAGCCGCGCATTATCAAGGTCAAATTCAACAGTCAGGAAGCCAGATCCACCTTTATTTCTGGCGCCAGGGACTTACGTACTGAGAAGGAACGGTGGGAAGTGATATGGTCGCGGGCAGATCTTACCTATCGTCAGCGTGAAGAGGATCGAAAACTTCGGATTCTGCTGGATAAAGCTAGACTATCGAATAAGAATGCTGTTATTAGAAATGGTGCCATTGTTGATAAGGTAACAGGAAATGTCATTCCGGTAAATTAGTATGCACTGGTACTAAGCTTCCGCCGAAAAATTGTCAACTTAAATGCGTATTGTTAAATGCTCAGTGTCTTCGAAATAAATTAGATGAACTAAAAGCTGAATTGTTTTCCAAAAACTTTGATGTTGTTTTTATTACAGAAACTTGGTTTGATGAGAGTGTCTTAGATTCTGAAATAATTGGAAACTCGGGTTATAAAATTTTCAGGAGTGATAGGAATACTAGGGGGCACGGTGGATGCTGTATCTTAGTGCAAGCGCATATACCAGCTGAAACTGTAACTGCTGCTAGTTATTATGGATACTGTGAAGTGATTTTTATGGATGTCCAAGTTGAGGGTTTGAAAACCAGATTAGGATTAACGTACCGATCTCCCACCTCTACACCCATAGCAGATAGTGCGTTGTGGGATAGTATCAGGAACAACAGAACGCATCTTAACACGGTAATTGTGGGTGATTTCAACCTGCCTGACGTTGATTGGGAAGAATATAGTGGTAGGGGGGCTGCCAGTGTTCAATGTTTGGACTTGATAAACGAAATGGGTTTGCATCAATTTGTAAAACAGCCAACTAGGGGGAAAATATTTTGGATATAATTTTAGCAGATGATTTTAACTATGTAAAAGATGTTGAGGTAACCGCTCCCTTTTCAACGAGTGATCATAACATGGTTGACTTCAAAATTGTTTGTCAGGTAAACGCTCCTTCAATTCAGAGGCGTGAAAAATATGATTTCAAAAAATGGGATTTATGATGGAATAAACAGATTTTTGACTAGTATTGATTGGATATCTGTATTTACTGGTGATGTGAATGCTGACTGGGCTGTATTCAGTCAAATTATTCAGTATGCTTTTGAATGTTATGTGCCTAAGATTACTGTTACTGTTGGAAAAGGGAAAGGGAGAATCCCTGGTAGGGTTAGGAAAGCATTGGCTAAAAAAAGGAGGAGATGGAACATTTTCAAAAACAATCAGTCCGAACTAAATAGACAACTTTTTCGTGTTGCAGCTAGACATGCAAGAAATGAAATCCGAGACTCCGTGAAAAGGCAGGAGGAAACCGTTGCAAATTCTGGGGATATTAAACGCTTGTATTCACATATTAATACTCGACTGAAGGGAAAGATGGTATTCCATCTCTTAAGAAGGACGGAATTAGTGCAGTTAATGATGTCGACAAAGCAAATATGTTAAATAGAACGTTTGCCTCTGTTTATCAGATGGATAATGGAAATTTACCAAATTTTGAATTTCAGACTAATGAAAGAATTGAAAATTCTATAATAACAGAGGAACGAATTGCAAAGGCAATCAAAAATTTGAAAAACAAGTTTTCGTCTGGTCCGGATGGGCTGTCTAGTTTTGTGTTAAAAAAGATCGCAGTCGGTGTATGTGAGGCATTGTGTATACTTTTTAATGAATCTATGAATGCTCAGATACTACCACATGAATGGAAAAGTGCAGTTGTTGTACCTGTGTATAAAAGAAAGGGGGAAAGCGCAGATCCATCTAATTACAGACCTATTAGTCTAACCGTTGTAATATGCAAAGTACTAGAGTCCTTAATCGTAGAGGATTTGTGGAATTTTCTATCTGAAAACAGATTGATTAGCAAGTACCAGCACGGATTTAGGAAGTCTAAATCAACCTTAACAAATCTGTTAACATGTTTGCATTCTTGGTATCTAGCCAGGGATCTTGGAAACAGGATTGATTGTGTGTTTATTGATTTTGCTCGTGCTTTTGACTCGGTTCCGCATGACAAACTAGTGTATAAATTGGAAAGGTATGGGGTTACGGGTCGTTTATTGGGCTGGATTAAAAATTTTTTGAACCAACGTACACACAGAGTAAATGTAAATGGAGTTTTGTCGGGAACCTTACCAATTACCAGTGGGGTGCCTCAAGGATCGGTGCTAGGACCCCTGCTGTTTTTGCTTTATATAAATGATTTATCAACTGTTGTAGCACATAGTACAGTTGAATTATTTGCTGATGATGCTAAGATATACATTTCGTGTCCAAAATCCTGTTTGTGTAATAATTTGCAAAATGATCTAAGTGCTGTTCATCAGTGGGCTCTAAGTTGGCAGCTTAACCTTTCTGTTCCTAAGTGTCATGCTTTTTCGATTGGGGGTGATCAATTGCTTAACTTGCATATTGGTGGGTATCGCCTTGATTATGTAAACACGGTATCTGACTTGGGAGTGCTTCTAACGGGGGATCAAAAAGTTAGTCAGTATTGTCGGAAAATAAATAGGTCAGCTTTAATTCTAGCGTCTAGAATTTTCAGATCTTTTCAAACTAGAGATCGTAGTTTACTGGTAAAAGTGTTTAAAACTTATGTGAGGCCTCTTGTTGAGTATAATACACCGGTATGGTCACCGTATTTGTTGCAGGACATAGATAAGGTAGAACATGTTCAGAGATCGTTCACGAAACGTTTGAGAGGCATGGGTAATTTATCTTACACTGAGAGGCTTAGAGTTTTGGGCTTGCACAGTCTGGAATATCGTAGACTAATAAATGATGCTGTGTTGTGTTTTAAGATAGTTAGACATCTAATTGATTTGGAATTTTCTGACTTTTTTGAGTATTGTCCAGATGGTGGGACTAGAGGGCATGGACTTCGACTTAAACCAATTAAAAGACCGCGATTAGTTGTAACGCAGAATTTCTTTAGTTGGCGTGTAGTTAGACTTTGGAACTCATTGCCTGAAGAAGTTGTAAATGCAGCCACTGTAAATATTTTCAGGCAAAGGATTGAAGAACTAGATTTGGGTGCTTTTTTAATAGGGCGGGGGCTTAGATGACCAGTGCTGGTCTTTCTCGTCCTTCTTGAAATTAATTATAAACATTTGAGTATATATGTAATTATTGAACTATAACCATTTTTTTTGTTCGATGCTAATAAAATTTATGTACTAATTTGTTTATCGTTTCTTTTTCAAGTAAACGAATTGTCTTGTCTTGT
>JASAND010030876.1:0-17244 GCA_030248195.1 Trissonchulus latispiculum
CATATTGAGTTGGAATTTTGGAATTTGCATAAGTTTCTACTCAATTTTAAGGCTATTTAAGGCATCTTACATTTGGCGCCCCAATCTTTTCCCCATTGTATTTCCAAATCAGTGCAGAAATTTAAATTAAATCTTTAAATTTAAATTTTCGATGCTTTAGATTTTCCTATCGAATTGACAGTGCACAGAAGAAGGTGAAGAAGCCGCGCCTGTCTCGTGAACGACTGCATCGCTAATCGAATTGCACTGCAATTGTTTTTGCTGTTTGCACTGCAGTGCAGTGGAATCAAGCGTATCTCGATTGTATGAACAATGTCGTTTCTATTCCTGTCCTGCCTAAATGAGCCTGGCTTATTTTTGCGAATTTTTTGTTGGAGGAGAGGGGAGGAGGGGGAACAATGTTTGCTTTTGCTGGACAATCTTGGTGTGTGTTTACTACAAAAGTTGCATTATTTTTGGAGACTTTTCAAAATGAGTCAGAAAGTTAGTTCGCTTGCTGAAGGCGGAATGCTGCGATTTAATTTTAAGCAATTTTAGCGTACCTACCAAATTTGTGGACTATTTTAAAAACTCCAGATCCTATAAAAATAAGCCAGTGCACTGGGTTGGTGTTCGGCCATAAACCCCAACTAATTCTAGTATTGTCTGTAATCTCAGCTAATTGCTTTGTGGTACTGCCTGTCTGCGTTGTCTCATTAATTCGCACAGTGAAATTTCTTTCAGGCTTTTTCCAATATCTTTTTCCTTTTCCTTTAAAATTTTTGTTTCTTTGAATTTCTTTGGATTAACTTTTTCGTCTGAAATTTGAAATTGATGAAATTTCACTGTGGTTTGTTTACTGGTCATTGATTACGTTCATTTATATATCTTATTATGTAACTTTTGTTGATTAGCAGTTCATCTTATTTTGTCCTGGTGTTTTTATAGTCTTTTTGTCCCATTTCTTCTTGATATGCAGTTATAATAATCATGTATACATTTTATTTTATTCTTTTTTTAAATTTCCTATGACGAATTTTTTATTTCGACTCAAATTTACTTCGGATTTTTGAAATTGTAAAATTCTAGCTTATTTTGTCAAAAAATTCTTCATATTTTTAGTATGTACCCCATCTTTTCAATTCACTATTATTTTTTGACATTTTGTGATTGTGTAGCTTCCCTTCTGTCCCGGTGTTGGGTTTCACTTTTTGTGAACTGTGGTGTTTAGATTATGGTTTGTGTTTAGTATGGTTTTGCAATACACACTGGACTGGGTTTACAGAATCTTAGCCTTAAATTACGCTGCGGTTTTCTCAACAGGAAGTAAGCTGGTGGTTTCGTGAAAGCAACACGATTTTTACAGAAAACACTGGCTGCAATGAGCGGAAGTGATGTGGTCTCTGTTCGTTAACTAGGCCCATCATCACTTCAAAGAAATTTGTGCGCTATGCTTGTGTTCCAAAGCTCGAAGCAGGCACGAAGTTCGTGCACACATTGCTTGCGTTTTTCAGCCTAAGCACGTAAACATAGAGTGAGTGTGCTTACACACGTTTTGACCAGGTACCAATTTGGTGGGGGGGGGGGTCAGGCGTTAGCTAACAGAGCATAGTTTTACTCTGATAACATTGAGCATGCCATGCTTGTCGACATACTCTTATCATTATGTACTCTTGCTTGCATGAATTGTATGTTCAGTGCTACAATGTCTTGCTTTATGTTGCGGTTACCTGGAACGGCAACGTCTATTAAAGCCTAGTCTGTCTGTTTCCTGATAGATCTAAAGAAACACTGTACGTACGAGAGTTTTTGTAATTAATTTGTGATGCTTTTTCCACTGGTAGTAATTTCTGGTGAGATGTGGCTGGCCATATAGGATTGTTGTTATGCAATGTTTCTTTAGCTTAGAGTTTTGGGTTCTGAAATTCTGCCCACGTTTGTGGTGGTATTTCAAAATTCCTATTTCCTTTGGAATTTGGAATCAATGGTAAGCTTGAGTAAGGTTAAGATTTCCGGGAAATATACAGAATTTGAGTTCTATTTCTAATGAATTGGTAGTGAAAACTTTGATATATATACTTCGTGTTTCTCGACTATTTTCTTTGTGCGCTGATAATAAAAGAAATTGTGTATATACTTTTTACCTGGAAGGAAATTTGTCAGTACTTACGATTTGGTCGATGTTTTGGCAGTTGCACTGTATTGTTTGTACTTGAGTGAGTACATTTAGTGAGTGTTAGGTTTCAGGCACTTTTTGGACAAGTAGCCCTGTAGGTAAACTGTGCTTATGAGCAAATGCATTTCGGTGATGTGTACTTATGTAACGGTAGCTTTTTGCTACACCTATATTTATACTAGTCTGATGTACCTTATGCTTAGCTTAAGGTGCTGGTATCCTTTTGTGCAGTGCTTTTGTGGTGATTTTTCGAAACGCTGTAACTTTCGCAATTTTTGGAGTTGGAAAGAGTTTTATACATCGTTTTAAAGCTTATAATCTGTACATTAACATGAGCTTACGAAACTAGCAAAATTGGCAAGAAACAAGCAAAAAAGTTCCGACATGCTTACATCTGACCGACTGAATATGGACCAAAAATTTTTGAACATCGATTTCTCAAAACTGTAGAATCGGCCAAAATTTCTTCTTGTGCCATGATATGAAGGACATGTGGGCCGAGGGACATTTTTTTGGATTTGGCTCAACAAGTCTCAGTACTCCAGAAAATCCGGCAAATGCGCGATGACAGGAAATTTCGCAACTTTCTATTCAGTTTTCTCACAACTGGAGATGTTTTAGCTCAAAGCAAGAAAAATGTCCCTCCGCAGTAGGGCGAATTTTAATCCAGCCAAAAATCACGCGATTCCATTATGTAGTTTTTGAGAAATCCATGTTCAAAACAAAATAATCGCAATTTTGCCAAAATGGTTTTTCGACAAATTCTCTAACTTAAAGCAACGAACTCCAGCGAATAGGTATTGATAAAATGCGCAATTGGACGGTGTATCGATTGAGTATAAATAAGCTGAAATTGTCTGTAAGATTTGGCAGTAATTTTGAAAAAACTGATTTCGTCAAAAATGGCCATTTTTTGACCCCAAAAATCGTTTTTGGCTTATACTGGCTTAACCACTAGAGGTAGCTCAAAAGTTCTAAAAGCAAAAATGTTCATTTTGATGCCCTCTTTCCAGCCATGACAACCAATCCGGTGTAGCGACTATGTACTGAGAGAATAAGGGCAAAAACCAAAACTTTCTCATCTTTAAACCTAAAAATCCGGGACTGGTCCCAGAATGTTAAAGAGCACGAAAATAAGGTATTTGGAAAGTTTCATTCACTGTCATAAAGAATTGAAGCTTGTAGGGTCGAATTTACACAAAGCGATACCAGCACCTTAAGTGTATTATTTTTGTATGTTTAATAGTTGCTACTGCACATGTATACGTATATATCATTTAATCATCTAGTTGCATCGTGTGCTGTGTGATACATCGTTTCTAGTGATATATTTACTGTTAGATTTAGCTATTTCTTTAGTTATATTTTTTGTAATTTTCTTTGTGTGTTTCTGGCTTGCTTCCTATCGTATACATACATAAAAGGTTTGTCTACGTACTGTGTTGGCTTGTGGTTTATTTTCTGCTAAAATAAAATGGTTATGCTTAAAAAAGTGTGTAGTTTTGTTGGATAGGTTATAGTTAACAAGTTAAGCTCTTACGTCACTCGATTGGTGGGGACGTGCCGGTGTTGGTGTTAAAGGATAGCCTTTGAGCTAAATTGATTATTAGCAGAAAACATGAACTTAGTGCACGTTCGCTTCCTTCTTGCTAAATTAAGTAAGCGAACTCCAAGGGTTGTCGCTACTGCCGTTGTGCTATGGATGGAATTCTTGTTCTCATACTACAGTTATTAAGGTTAAGTGACGACAAAGGACGAAGTTTTGGTGGTTTTATTGTAGAGGCTGTAAAGATTTTGAGGGGATGGTATTGGGTATTTGGAAGTGGGGAAGTCTGGTCTTCACCTATTGACTAAGAAGCAGGATGATTCGCACAGACCCGCACACAGAATTTTAAGAAGGGGTGGGGGGCTCCAAGGTCAAATGCTCGGGAGGTCTGGGGGGTGCAGCCCCCCCCAGGAGTTGGAGAATTTTTGCATTTTCGCCTTGAAATCTTACATTGGATTTTTGATTCCTTCAAAATGTAGACTGTCGCCCCGACGGTTGGACAGTTTTTTTTAAAATTGGAGGTTTCACTGTGGAATCGGCTAAAATTTTTATTTCGCCGGAGGCGAAATATTTGCAATGGGTGAACCCACTTTTGAACTGAAATCATCCTTTTAGCAGTTCCAGTGGCCATGTTTAGTTTGTAAATCTAGCTGCTGTTTTTTTAGCAATAAGGGGGGCCCCTTGGCCTAAACATGTTAAACAGTCAGGACTCAGGACTTTATGAGAAAACTGGTTTTGAAAATAAGGCTTTTTGAAGCCAACTAAAATTTCAAATCATTTTAAAGTTAAATTAGTTGTGGGGTCCGAGAAATAAATCGTTCTTTATCTTGTGCAGACATTGCCCCCTCCTTCGACTAGAATCAAAACTGATAGAATGCTTGCTGATTGCTAAATAGTCAGAGGGGGGAAAAAGCATCACCGGCAAAGTGGGGGAAAAAAACAACGACTCACCCTGCTCGACTGGTATAAGATAGAGATACAAAATCTAGTGCAAATGAAAGTTCAAGTTTTGTACTTTAAGATCATAATACAAATAACCGTTCCTGTCGATTGAGCCTTCGTGTGGCATGGGTCCGAAGTTGACACCCAAAAATTGTCCAAAAACCTAAGGATTTTTCAAATTTTCTAAGATTATGCCAACTTACTGGTAATAGTTAGAGGAGTCATTTTGTGCATGAAGGGGTTTGTGGATGTGCTCTATAACGTGGGCTAGTCGGATTTTTGCTAGGTCACACGGTTGAGAAATAGTGACCATCTTTTTTTTCCCCCACACTTTTTGCACCAGAGGGGGGAAAAAAACAACGGTGTGCTTTTTTGCCGGCAGTTTCGTTTTTTTGATTTAAGCAAAAATAACGACTAATTGTTTACTCATTTGAACTGTTATACCCCCCAATTGACCTTCCGCTGCCGAAAAGAGCCATATGACCTGCCCCTGTGGAGGAATGCTGGCAAATATTCCCAGGGGGGTAAATCATGCAGATAACAAGAAAATTAGGGTCCATAAACAATATTTTTGTGATATTATGAACTGTGGACATTCCAGAGAGTTTCACAAGTGTGGATATGCAAAAGACTCCACCCGAAATGGATGACCCCTGAACACTTTTGTGCGATTTTGCCACCCATCATAAATAAAACACTCAATTTCTTGCGGGTTAATATTGCAAAATGGTGTATTTTATCATTGCAAGTTAACACAAAAGGCGATTAAATTATAAATTACCGGAAAAAATAAGATTTTGTAGACCAAAAATCTTAATTTCCTAGCAATGTTGGCTCATTACTAAGTTTGGCATTTACGATGGATAATACTAAGCCTGGCTGCCGGTAACGAGTTTTTAGAAGTAGATATTGCGTTTTATGCCTTTAAACGCCATTTATCTGCTGCTATGGTGGTAAAGGAACGAAATTTGGTGCCATCTTTTTTTTCCCCACCCCCATCTTTTTTTTCCCCCACTTGTGGGGGAAAAAAAGATGGTCTATATTGAGGCTAGCCTACTAGAAGTACAACCGAATGCTGATTTTACTGGTGGTATAGAAAGTACAGGCCAAGCCCTACATGCTGGTATATAAAGCGTCTGGCTAGCTACAGTCTGTAGCGAGTAATAACCTTATTTCGAAAATCGTTGTTTTTTTCCCCCCTCTGACTAAACATGCAAATGAGGGGAGACTAAACTTGCGTCATTTATGGAGCGACTACACCGTGATTAAGTCTCTTTTGTAGTGGAGTTCTACATACGTTAGGGACAACGTAATATGTTGATTTCTGCAGACACGTTTGATCGCTTCTAGATACAGCTTTGTATGTTAGGCCAGCATCGACAAAAATTGTCAGTGGCGTTCCGTGCAGACAACCATTAAAACCACCGTGGGGACAGAAAATTAGTTCTTATATTTTCAAAATTTTCAATATCTTCAAAATTGCAAGAAACTGTCGAATCTTGAAATGGAGCAGCATGTCGCTGCGCTTATCTTGTATGCTAAAAATTTAAACAATCAGTCATTGATGAAACTTGCAACTAATCCTGCATTGCTGAAACAAGATAACGTTTCTAACTTTGCTGATCGACAATTACTCTAGGTACTCATCCACAGTATTTCTATAATATAACCGTATAATTTCTATATATGCGTTAACATAGGGTCGGGCCCTGGGGGCTTGTTCCAAGAAACTTTGGAGGGGGCTTGCACCTTCAACCTTGATTTTCGAAGGGCACCTTTCATTTTAAAACAAAATGAATGAACTTTTCTAAAAATAAACATTATTCTACCAAAATTAGCATTTTCTCACAATTTGAAATAAATCCTCAAATTTTTTCGAGTCAATATTTTGACTGATTTTCAAGAAAAATTGAAAATTGAAATTGAATTGAAAACTGGGCTTATTCTAGGGATTTTTTCTTGGGGGGGGGCTTCTTGGGGGGGGGCCCCCCCCCCAAAGGTCCGAGGGGCAAGGAATTTTTGGGGGGGGGCGAAAATTTTTCGAAAAATATGCTAAAAATAGCGCTATTTTTCTGGCATATATTATAAAAGTTGATTTTTATAGCAAAAATGAGCAGATTTAGTGTTGAAAAGGGCAAAAATTGAGTAAAAATCTCCGGCGAAGCCGGAAAATTTTTGAAAATTTGGCCTTCTGAGCGATTTTTTCAGGGCAAAATTTGGTACCAAAAGGGGCACCCACTTTTTTTGGGGGGGGGCGATTTTTGGGGGGGGAACGATTTTTGGGGGGGGGGGGAAGGGTGTTTATGGGGGGGCCCCCCCCCCCCGACCCCCCCCCCCACTAGAATAAGCCCAGGAAAATCTGACAAAGCCGGAAATTTTTAAAATTTTGGTGCAAAAATTTCATTTTTTCCGGCCATATTTGCTTACTACTGGCACTTTTTGTTACCCCCTGTTCTGTTAGGCTAGTACCTACCTTGTTCGGGCTTGGGGGTTTAGAACCCCCAGACCCCCCCCCCCCCCGCGCTAACCCATAAATATAATTCGGTGACACTGTAAACTGCATGATTTCTACGAATAAAAATTGTGATGCTACCGATGATAAATCATGGTTAAGTATGTCAAGTCCACCCTTGGGATCGTTCAGACGACTTCCAAACACTAATCTACCAATACCTTTGGGATGTTATTTGATTATGAGGTAACCTGTGCGCTTCGTCCCGTGCTTGCGACCTATGTAGCTGAACGCTAATACAAAAATTTTCTAGCACCATACCTATGTATTGGCAGAGCGGACAATTGAAATAATATAATTTACAGTTGAGTTGAAACGAAATCGGTTAGGGCGAAATATTGCCCCTTTTAGGGGTAACTTGTTTCCTTTTGTCTAGATCAGGGTGGGGCGGAACCGAGATTTCACCGAGAACGAGGTCAGGGTACCGAGACTGGGCAAATCGGCTTTTGGACGAGAACGAGACTAGCAATTTTAGCCCTAAACTTAGTTTCATGCAGTTTTTGAGGCTTAGGCTCAGTCACTCTTAAGGTGGTGATTCCCTTTGGTCACATAAAGTTTGCACCCTTATTACTCATTCATTACTTGGAGTTAAGAAGCCATTTTTATTTTAAAATGTAGCTTGACATTTTCTCTTTTTAATGCAAGCCACGAAACTAAAATGTTGCTTTTCTAAAATATTTTTAACACATTTTAGAAGAAGTATAATTTTCCAGAATTTTTGCAGACTCAAGTAAATTTTTTCGCGAAAAACGGTTATATCATTCGATACCTCCATCAAATAGCTGGGGTCGATTTTTTATTTATTGTGAAATCGCTCTTCGTTATAGAGAAATAGGCTGAAATGTGTGCGTAACCTGTATTTCGCCTACTTTTTCCAAGTTTGTCAAGCGATTACTTTAGCTAGTAAGCAGCAATCGGAGCAATTAAAAAATCGTCCCTGGGTATATTTGTGCAGAACACATTTGTTCAATAGCAGCCCTCCAGCTTGCATGGGGAATGCTCCACAATGTTTGAAAAAAATTGGTCGTGTTTTTGCAAAAACTACATTTTTTATGATAGCAGCCTACAGGATAGCAGTTGGAAGACGATCATGCGTCGGATAATTTGTCCCTGTGAGGCCTTCAGATGGACGCCATTAGTCTGATTTTACGGCTTGCGTAGTTCAAGAAATGTTGCATTATTTGATTTCTGCAAAAATGACAAGTTTTCGACGCCAAAACAAGAAAATCGGTTATATCTCACGGTAGAGAAAAGCTAGAAACTTACTTTAAAAAGCAAAAATGTGAAGCTCAATGAGATCTTTCGAATGAATATAGTCACAGCTGTATAGCAGCTGCCAAACGTTCAGAAATTGGGAAAAACCACTCTGAGCGGAAATGCCAAAGTTTTGAATCGGGATTGCGCGGAGGGTGTTAGAACGCTAAAAGAACTTATTTCGGAAAGTTTTATCAAATCTCACCTTAATTTACGTCGCCAAATAGCAATATGTGCCCAAAAGGAATCACCACCTTAAAAAGACTCTTGTAGAAATTACAGGAATTCCTGTAGTTTAAACGTGCTCCTGTGCGGTCAGTCACTAGCGGAGCTTCCTGTATTTTCTACAAAAGTAACTTTTGTATTTTTTACCGGCCTCTCGAATAGTAAAAATTACAGGAGTTTCCTGTAGAAAATACTAAGAAAACCTGTAGTTTTCATTACAGGAGCTTCCTGTAGCTTCCTGTAGCTTCCTTTGTTCGACTTTTTTTGACAATCCTAAATTAGATACCAAACCTGTAGTTTTTACAAGACAAAACCTGTAAATTTTACTGGAGCGACCTGTTAATGGAAAAGGGGGCAGGCGCGGGAGGGGGGGGGGCGGCCGCTCCCAAAATATTTTCGGCAGGGAGCCAAAAATTTCACCCACGGGGTGTTGAAAGACTGAAAAGTTGAAAAAATTCAAAAATTTCAGTCTTCAAGAATTATGATCACTGTCGCCCTTACTCAGTTTGCGTTATCAGCGTATCGAGTACTTTCCTGTAGAGTAAACCTGAAAACCAGTGAAAACTACAGGTTTCACTTGTATTGATTACTGGTCTAACTTATTTCCAATTCTACCAAAGTATGTCCGGTAAAAACTACCAACGATGTCCTGTAGAAATTACAAGACATAACCTGTATTTTCTACAAAAGCTTTTGTATTTATCATCTACAAAAGTGATTCCTGTAGTTTCTACTGGAACATTTCTAAGAGTGTATTACGGACTTAACTTGTAAACATATACAGTTTCCATTCCACCCCTCTAGTTAGTTTTCATAGCATTGATTGAAAATTTACGCCGTAATTTGATGTTTAAAAGAATTTTCGGTCTCGGTTCAAAACCGAGACTTTTAGCTGAGCGAGACCGAAACTGGCCAAGTCTCTCCTTTCGGGCAAGACCGAGATTCCCAACCCTGGTCTAGACCCGTTTACCCCCATCCCCTCCGCCGGGTGTGACTTTGGTCGCGCAAAAAGTTGTCAACGACTGTATATGTAGTCAAAGTCTGGCGAAGAATAAACATGGTTGTATTTCTGTCAAAATGTTAGGCAGGCACTGTTTAGTGTTTAGTATCTGTAAAGACGCTCTCTGCTTAAAATGATGCTCACATCTTACAGGTCGAAGACGAACACTACTCTGTTAGTTTAGGTTGCCCCCCCATCAACTTTTAAAACGCAGCCATAGTGATTCAAACTGTTTGATTTATATACTAACGAATATATTCTTCTTAGTGGGAGAGACTGTTTTTTCAAGTTTTCAGATGTTGTAGAGAGCGTTCTAAATAAAGTATTGCTGGCAATCACAAAGTGTACTAAGCATCCAACTGGTGAAATTGAGAAAAATTTAGCTTAGTTTTCAAGTGACATTTTGCTTCAAATTAAACATGCATTTGCAAAATATCATTAAATGCTACTGCCTGCTGCCATAATGTGGATGCAGGGGTGGGGGCTGGTCTAATCTCAGAATCGGGGGGGGGGGGGTGGCCTCCTACTATATAGCTGCAAGAGTGCATAATATAAGAGTGTGACAGCTGGCCAGCTCTCTGTTATTAGAGCCAAAACTATGCTGTGTTCGCTATCGGCTTAGCCCCTCCCCAAATTGACCCACTCTCACTCCGCCCCTATATGGATACGGGGTCCAAACGGGGGTACGCTCACTCGCTTTACGTTATGTGCTTAAGGGGGGGGTCGCTTTTTTTGGCCGATTTTTCGATCCGATTTTGTTCATTTTTACATATTTTGTACTCCCAATGGGTCCGCGAAACAAGACAAGTGCGTTTTGTGCAATATTGCTTCTATCGTTCTGTAGAGTCCTTCAAAGGTGACTCCGACATGTGTTAAACATAGGAAAATGAAAAAGTTAAGGTAAAAAAGTTTGTGTCCAAATATTTTTTCGCTGTGTAAGAGACTCAGCTCTGAAATTTTTTCACCCTTGTTAAGGACATAATGTAGAGTGCAGCGAGTGACTTTGGTGGAATTATGTTGAGAATTAAAATTTTGGCAAAGTTTTAAAGTCAGAATTTGTGAAAATTCCGAGTTTGGCTATTTGCCCAAATTCCAATTCTCAACAGAATTGTACCAAAGTCACTCGCTGCACTCTTCATTATGTCCTTAACAAGTGTGAAAAAATTTCAGAGCTGAGTCTCTTACACAGCGAAAAAATTTTTGGACACAAACTTTTTTACCTTAACTTTTTCATTTTCCTATGTTTAACACATGTCGGAGTCACCTTTGAAGGACACTACAGGACGATAGAAGCAATATTGCGCAAAACGCACTTGTCTTGTTTCGCGGACCCATTGGGAGTACAAAATATGTAAAAATGAGCAAAATCGGAGAAGGTCGAAAAATCGCCCAAAAAAAGCGACCCCCCCCCTTAAGCTCGAAAACACAAGCAGTACGTAAGTGTAGTTTGTGTCTGTTTTGAACTTTAGAGCACAAACATAGCGGGCGAATTCTCTTTGTTGACTGGGGCCCAATTTGGGAAGGGGGTAAGCCGTTAACGAACAGAGCATAGTTTTTGCTCTGATAACAGAGAGCTGGCCAGCTGTCACACTCTTATATTATGTACTCTTGATAGCTGTGATATGCTTGTGTCATCCCCTGTAAAATTCCTGCTCTGCTTACACGCACAGTTGAGAAAAATGAAGAAAGTAAAGAACGCTTTATTTTAACACTTGACGGTATTACTTCTTTAGGAAGCGTATAATTTTTATACTCGTGTGTCTGGGGGTGCATTCATAATAGCAGTTGCTTTGCTAAGATTTTGCTTTTTTGTCATTCTTAATTTTAGCTAGAATAAAGTTCAAAATCTGTCGTTCATTATGGCTACCTCCAACCGTATATGTTAGACATGGTCTTGCTTTCATTGAACTGTTATCTCAATTATGAGCTGGTATGGTCTTGAATTAAATTTGGCTGGAAATAATCTTAGCGTATTTTGTTAGAAATTAGAGTTGTACACTGTCTGGTTTATATATTATTTCTAATTGGGGAGTTGAGGTACAGGCGGGTCCGGCATTTCGTGAGCGGGGGAGGGAGCGCCCCCCTCAGAACTTGAAACATGTTTTCGTATTGTTTTGCAATAATATCATTCTTCATATCCTTTAAGTCTTTTTTATTTTGAGGACCCTAGTAAGCTTTTTAGCAATACTACACAGTTTTAGCGAAAGATAGAAATTTTCTCCTAAAATTCGGATGAGTTTTCCCAAATTTTGAAGCCGTTTTCAGAAGGTTCTTTTGGGGGTCTACCAGACGGTTTACCCATACGAGATGTTCCCCGTCGCCTCTTAAAAGCTGATCCCTAATTTGCGACTTCGGCTCCGACATAACTCAAAAACGTGATTTTTTAACCTTAAAAGTGCTGAACTTTTTTTGAGAATTTTCACAATATTTAGCTTAGCTGGTTAAAAGCCCCTAAATTAGCTGATATTTAGCCAACGACGATTGCCGAAGTTTGCAGAATTTTTCCTTTAAATTTCTAATTGTCTACTAATCCTGTCACGACGTAGCCGCTTACATGCATCAGCATCGCCGTGGCAGATGTAATACCTGTTGTATGTGGACGCGGCATTGGGGTTGGGCGGCCGCGGGGCAAATCACGTCTATGTAATAAAAGATAATGTACTAACAAGGCGTGATTTACTCGGGATTAAAAAAAATTTCTGAAAAGGGAGAACAAAGTTATGGGTGTGAGGCATCTGATTTCGATGGGATCTGTATTTTCTGTTCTTTCATGTTTTGTCGTATTGTTGATAATGTCATAATTTTTAGTCCATCATAAATTGACCCTATATTTTTGTGCTGTGTTTCTTGGATTTCAGGAATCTATTTTCCAAGTCAGCCGCTCGCAACAAGATCATTTCCCCGCAGTCTCAGCATGCCTTTGACAAACAACGAGATGAAATTGCACAGTAGATTTGCTTAACTTAATTTTCTTTGTGTAGTTTTCTTGTAATATTTTGTCCCTAAGATAATTGCGCTATGCTCAGTGGGAATTATAGAACTGCTTTCGAGTACAGTTTGCGTCATTTTTTATCTTTTACGTGTTAAGATTTTTGCTGTCAACATGACTGTGAAAGATTCGTATGCATTTTACATGTTATGAAGAAAAATGTTTTGTTTTGTTTATTTTTTCTGATGTTTTATTTTTCAGATTTGAAAAGGCCTATAAGAAGCTTATGAACGATCTGAAGTCAGTTATGAGTGCTTTTGAAGGTAAGGTAGCCATCAAAATCCGTATATTGTCTGCTGAGGACTGTATAATTGCGGTGATTGTATGCTTAAAATTTTTAAAATTTAAACTCAAAATTTGAATTCAAATACAAATTTAAAATTAAAATATATATGAAAGTTTATTTTGCAGCTGTCTCAAAAAATGAATCTCGTCTGCATGGTTTGGAAGGCCAGCCACACTTGGTCAAAGCTGAGGTCAAACTGCAGTCTGTTGCCAAAGATGCTGTAAGTATATAGTTTTTTCCCAGAAAACTAATTTTCTTGTTTTTCTTTCCAGAAAGGTTGATTGAGACATTTAATTATGTATATATACTTCTAGGGCGTGTGCTATACTTCTATTATTCGCCCTAAGATAAGCGGAGTGGTTAAGACGCTCGTTTTCGATAATCCTGGCTATTCCTGTCCCGTGGGGGATTGTCCTGTAGGTTTGAATTTTCGCTGCCACTAAGCTTTCACTAATTCCCTGGAGCAAGAGTCTAAAAGCACACCCTTTGGTTCGCTGTGGGCTCTAAACCAACACAGCTGTCCACCCTTAATTGGTCGTCAGTCGCCACTATATTCACTATGTGAGAAGGGTAACAGGAGTCTGTGTAGAAGGGCCGCACCCCACCCCCACTTTCATGGATGCAGTCGTCATTTGAGGTGGCACTCTTGGTTCTAGCGTTGCTGTGTTTTCCGGGGATGAGCACCGATTTGAGGAGGGGGCAGGCCCGCGCCCAGGGGGGGTTAAGGGGTCTAGACTCCCCCCCTTTTGAGATGACAAAACAGAAAATTTTTGCAATTTTTATGGCAAAAACTGCTATTTTTAGAGAAATTTCGCGCCTTCGGCGCGATAATTCGCTTTATGCAAGAAATAAACGTCCAATGTACTGTTTTTAGGCAGAAATGCAAACATTCTTCAACTTCTGGGGGGCTCTGCCCCCCAGACCCCCATTGCATTTTTCCTTGGACCCCCCTTTTCAAAACCCTGGGTGCGGGCCTGGGAGGGGGGATGATATTCCTTGCCATCTTTATCATTTTACCATCGTCATAGTTACGCACCATTTTTTATTCCCTAACGTAAAAACGTACTTAGAGAAATAATGAAAAACACCTGCCTGCAGTCACTAAGGCAAAGCCAATGGGCGCGGTGAGCGATTGTTTTTCTTGTTTTTCTCTTGTTTTTCTTCTGGTATTCTGACTTATACAAAGTCAGTAAAAATACAAAATTAGTAAGTATGTACTTATATATTCATACAAAACAGTTTTTCACCAGTATTATCTTTTGGTTTTTTTCAGTTTTGAATTTACTTTCCTTGTTTTTAGTCCCAGAATCTCCAGGTCTCTGTCATAAATCAGCTTAAACGGTACGTTTTTAAAAGATTCAAGTCATTTTATGCTTAATATCCGCATTAATTACATAGTGGGCGAAAATTTATTTTTAGTATATTTTGTGTCCTTTTTAAGTTTGTTTTGGCATCTTCATCTTACGGTTGTCGAGTAATTTCACCTCAAAGCTGAGATTTCATGTGCTAAACATAGGAAATTAAAAAAGTTGTCATTTTTCGCGTGCGTCAAAAAAATCTCCCGATAAACGTTGCTGAATCTGGACAAATTATACATTAAAATAACGCTGAAATGTTAAATTGCGGTATCTTGGAATTAGAATTTTAATTTAGGTCTTTAAATTTTTTAAATTAATTTTTGAAAGATTAAAATTTAACGCGATGCTAAAATCGTGTTAAAATTTAATCCGTCAAAAATTAATTAAAAACTTTTAAAGGCCTAAATTAAAATTCGAATTCCGAGATACCGCAGTTGAACATTTCAGCGTTATTTTAATGTATAATCTTTCCAGATTCATCAACGTTTGTCGGAAGATTTTTTGGCGCACGCGAAGAAAATGACAACTTTTTAAATTTCCTATGTTTAACACATGAAATCTCAACTTTGAGGTGAAATTACTCGACAACCGTAAGAGTTACAACTTAATTTTAAAAACACTTTAAAATATACCATTTGGACAATAAAATATGTAAAAATTAGCGAGATCAGAGAAAGTCGAAAAAATGGCCCAAAAATGGATCCCCCCTTAATTTCTCAAATTTCATTACCTAATACAATTCTTACTTTTCCAGAAGAACGTTTGATAATGTTTTAACACTTTAAAAATTAACACACCCGCATCAATATGAGCCATAATTGCCACATTTCTAATCAGTTCAGTGGAGTTGGAAGATTTTGTCGACGAAAATCGCAGTTGCCCATATCTTCGGGCACAGGAATGACAAATCAACAGCAAACCTCTTCTAGCCATTTTTCACTAAAACTGTATTATACCTAATTATTTAATTACTAAGCACATTAATTAGTAATATTATCAAGAGTACAAATAGATAAGAGTATGACAAGTGGTGTAGTACTGCACAAAATTCAGCGCTGACCACGTTTATGAAAGTACGCGAGGCTTCTCCGTACACAGTTGAATGAAGAAAATTACACATGCCTGTCATACTATGTCATAAGACTTGACAACTAAAGCCCCGATGGAACAAAAATTAGGCTCATCGTTTGTAAATCTGCCAGACAATTTTTTGTCTTCGATTTTGCTGAAAAGATGTATATAGGGGTTTTCGTGGTCGTAGAACACGAATCTGAAGTCCGTTTTTCGATTCAGCTTTCCGTTCGCTCAGTATAAGCTAAAGATTTAAGCTTAAGATGTAAGCTTATACTGAGCGAACGGAAAGCTGAATCGAAAAACGGACTTCAGATTCGTGTTCTACGACCCTGAAAACCCCTATATACATCTTTTCAGCAAAATCGAAGACAAAAAATTTTTTCGGTTTCCCTTGGTCCCCCCTTAGAAATCGAAAAATTTCAAATTTCGCGAAATCGAAAAATTTTGCGATATTTGAACTCAGCGTGGTCGAAAACATACCCACACCAAATTTTAGCTCATTTGGTCAAGTTTTAAGGATTTTGAGTACTGGGGGGGGGGTAAACGAGACAAGACCCGTCGTTAAAAATGTGCGAGAATTTCTGTTCGAAAGCGAGAGGGGGACATTTCGAAAAACTACTCCACCTCCTTATTTGTGAAAGAAGGCAACTAACCCTGTATTGGAAGATAAAGGATTGCCCGAAAAGCGGCTTTGCGACATCCCATACTGTGAGAGAACATCAAACCTTATACTTCAGGCCAACTATTACAATGCAAGATATATAGATAATAATAGGATTCCCGAAAAATTCGGGTCCCAAGTGGGGATCGAACCCATAACCTAGGGCTGACTAAACCAACGATCTACCGATGAAGCCACTGGAACACAGTTTGCCTACTCCTGAAAGCTTGAAGCAAGAGTTCATAATTCCCTGATGGATAAGAGGAGTTGTCAACAGCCAATCAGATGGCATAGATTCCCCACCCCCCCCCCCCTTTGTAGGTGTGCAGGGGTAGCGCAAAGAAATTAGGTAGTTTCCGTTTATGTCCAAAGAGGGTCCCCGGATGGGAGTGGGGAGGGGCAGACAGCCAACACCTAATCAGAATCAGCTATTCCTTGAATGCTTCGGCAAACCTCCCCACATGGGAACCACTTTTGGCTAACCTCATACCAAATGGGAAAGGGGGATCATTGTCGACCACCCCCCCCCCAAAGGGGGAACATTCGCTTATTGTGGCCGGAGCACCGTTACGCAATGCCAAAAAGAGAAGTCTCTAGTGTCCTACTCTTCATCTTACTGTTACTGCAAATATGCACTCTTGCTTTTACCGTTTAGCTTCCACCAAGAGTACATAATAACTGAGAGTGTGACAAGAGCAGCACTGTTAGCTATCAGGCTGGGGACATCATCTGTACGATAACGGCTACCCCCCCCCCCCTACAAATCAGACCCCAGTGACCCCCCCCCCCACAAAACAAACCCTCGTCAACCACCCCCCCCCCCAAAACAGACCATAGTCGATTTCACTAGGGTCTGATTTGTGGGGAGGGGCGGTCAAATCCACTAGGGTCTGTTTTGTGGGGGGGTCACTGGGATCCGATTTGTGGGGGGGGGGCGGTCAAATCCCCTAGGGTCTGTTTTGTGGGGGGGGTCACTGGAGTCTGATTTGTGGGGGGGGGGGAGTAGGCCGTTATCGTGCAGATGATGTCCCCAGCCTGATAGCTAAGAGTGCTGCGCTTGTCACACTCTTAGTTATTATGTACTCTTGCTTCCACCAGCACATTGCCGACAATTATATACTTCCCGACGGTAGCACAGAAATTGCGAGCCAGCCTGTTTTTTCTGCATTTAAATGGGCGCTTTTCGGAGGTAGCTACTTCCTGCCGGAATATACTAAATTCCGACAAACATTATGCAACTAT